>MCJB01027399.1:0-22835 GCA_002018475.1 Nicotiana obtusifolia
TATAAGTGTATATGTATACTAAGTGTTATTTTATATATACAATACGCTATACTATATTATATATTGATTTATTTATTTATATGTATATATATATATATATATATATAGTATATAGTATAGTGTATTGTATAATACACTATACAATACACTTAGTATATGCAATACACTTACTGTATATATATATACTATACAATAATATAAATATAAGCCGTTAACGCTTTTGTAATACAAGGGATTAATATACAATACACTTAGTTTATGCAATACACTTACTGTATATATATATATATATATATTGTATTGTTTTCTTTTACCTATGGGTTTCTAGACTTAATGTAGAAAGCGTCCTAATTCTAGCTATGTTTATAAATAAATGGATTTCCCAAATTCATGTTCTTTGCAGAATTGGCATGTCCTCCACCTTATTTACCCATCCTGTTTATCATACTTGCAAGATATTTTCCCTGTTGCTCCGCGACCTTATATTTGTTTGAAGTTACCTATTTAATTGATTTGTTTATATGTTGAAATACTTGATATTGGGTTGGCATGTAAAGGAGGATTAAATAATCCAATTTAAGTATTATTACTTAGGGACAATCCTTCAAGTTGTGTGTTATTCTCTAACTTAAGAAACTTCCTCCAAATAAATGTATCTCAACTGATTTTGGTAGTAAAAAAATTTCGGCAACCACTAAAACTGGCGAATATTTATGCGAGTGTACACAAACATAGCAAAACTAATAAAGTGGTGCTCGTCTAAAAATAAATTAAATTAGACAGAGTTCCAATGAAACCATCATCAGACATGGATAAAAAACGTGAGAAATGTCACAATTTCAATGCTCGTAAGAAAATTCACATTGACTGGAGCATCAGTATTCATTAAGGGACAGAATTTAAAGAGTTGCCTCAAAAAAGGTTATATGGTACATACTTTAATGTACTAATTAGAAGTAAAATAAACAAAGAATTTACTAAAATAATAAATAAGTAAAAATACAAAACTGACCTCCACGTAAGCCAAAGAGAGAAATTAGTCGCTCTAATTGTTCCATACTAATTGTTCTAATGTATTAATTAGTAAAGAAAGAATTGTTCTAATGTACTAGTTGGTCTAATGTACTAACGTGGATTAAAAAATATAAGAAGTATCTGACTAATTGTTCTAATGTACTAATTAGAAGTAAAATAAACAAAGAATTTACTAAAACAATAAATAAGTAAAAATACAAAACTGACCTCCACGTAAGCCAAAGAGAGCAAAAAGTCGCTCTAATTGTTCCATACTAATTGTTCTAATGTACTAATTAGAGAAGTATATGTTCCATACTAATTGTTATAAATTGAACGTTTAGTTTATAATTTTCCTCTTGTTTTATTTGTATAGATGGAACATCGTACTTGGATGTACAATAGGAATTATCCTAATCGACGGGGATTGAGGGAGGATTTTGTAGAAGGGGTGGATGATTTTATTAAACATGCAATGTCACTTCCACCCACATTGGTCGCTATATTACCCAGTTTTTTAAAATCTGGGACAATAGCGACCAAGGTTGGTCGCTTCCCAGAATATATTAATTAAAAAAAAAAGTAGCGACCAAAGTCGGTCTCTATATGTTTTTCGGATTGTTTGGTCCTTTTGTGGTCCTTTTATTGTAGAGACCAAAGTTGGCCGCAAATTAGCGACCAACTTTGGTCGCTATTTTTTTGTGACCACCTAAATACTGACCAGGCCATTTTGGTCGCTTTTTGGTCGCTTTTTTGTAATTTGTGACCAACTTTGGTCGCTTTTTTTTATCGCTTTTTTAGTCGCTTTTTTTGGTCGCTTTTTGCCTGTTTTCTAGTAGTGTACTAGAACGGAAGGAGTAGTTCTTTTCTTCAAACCTAATCTTTTTATGTACCTCTGACTTTGGGGACATTCGCCTGATATTCCCTTCAAAATCATCAAATGGGTAAAGAAAAAGTAAAATAAACGATCATTTAGAAGCAACTGAAGTATTTCCTTCAATCTTCCTATTTCCAAATTCCAACCAAACGGCGAGTATGATCTATGCCATGGGAAAAATTGGCTTGGGCAAAACGAAAAAACGAATCTAAGGTGGGATAGACTAGAATAGGACAGAAAGAATAAAACTGGCATGGGCCAATAATTTTTGCTTATATATTGTATTTAATTATATTAAAAAAATTATTAAATATTTAATCATGTATTCAATAACTAAGATAAAATATGATTTAAGTTTGAAATTCATAAATTTTAAATCTTCGTTTCGCTTATATCGCTTATAAAGTAGAAAAAATAAAAGAACGAGACAGAGACAGATGGGCCAAGCCGAGGACTCGAGGAGCATGCGTAACAGTGGTGGTTAGGTGTTCATCTGGAACAACTGCATATATAGGGCCAATCTGTTGTTTCACTATCGACACAAAACTTTAATTTATGTTTCATCACCAAATGACAAACATTGCCGGCTCTGACCCAACAATATCTCAGTCTATTCGACATTTTTTATTAGCAGTACTACTTTTTAAAGCATTTTAAGATGCTCGAGAAATTTATATTTAACATCTTATTTTATTTTACCTAAATTTTGAAAACTCAGATTGTTAAATATTTATGCTTTTGTGTAATATTTCTATGACATGCTTAGCACATAGGTTTTCTTTTTCAAAAAAAAAATTATACCAAATTTCAAAACAGCTGCAAAATATATGAGAATACCTTCATTCGAGTATGTTTGGCTTAGCTCAACGACTTGCTTAGTTTCATACTAAATAATTTATTGAATATCATCTCTATGATAATCAAAGCTCCTTTTATGTGTAGGTATTCTTAATGTGAAAGGTATATAATTTTACCTCTTTCACTTGTACAATCCCTATATTACATTGAATTTTCTATATTTAGAAAAAAAGAACCTCCAAAGTTTCTCTGTAATTTGTTAATATTAATATATATATGACATCCCCTTCATAAAGAAATGTGGTATCTTCCATATATATTTCAATGGGGAAGATGATCACTTTTTTATATTCTTCATGGCCACCCGTATTTTCTCAAACCTCGTTCACAAATTTCATTCGTTGATTTTTACGCGAGTAAATAATTCTCATTTAATTTTCTAATACTTTCCTTTTAAGTAAGGTAACTTTATGGAAAACTTTGTTAGCTCCTCGTGCATTTTGACCAAAAAAGCACTTTGCTTTAACTTTCCTGAAATAAAATCTATAGCTAAATTTTAAACCATCTTTCTTCTAGCTCAGTGCTGCAGGCACATTTGCAAGATTTTGCAATTAGCAGGTTTTGGACCACTGAATAATCATTGACATTGAATTTGCACTCTACCATTTTCCTATATATCCTTTGTCTGATGTCATATACAAATAACGAAGTGAAAATACCCTTGCTTTCATTGTGCAAGAGGGATGTTATTTCATGTACAGTTGTGGTCTCGATTGAAAAGAAAAAAGAGAACTCACTATTGTCTACGTCATGTATGTGTAATAAAGGTGAAATTTACTGTGCCTTAATAAAATAATAGTGCGTTGGAAAGGCCTGCGTCGTGTTAGAGCAAAGGATTGACTTAAAGGGTGGTAACTATTGATAAGTTGAAAAGCTAAAAGTGTAACAAAAGTTATACTTTTCTCAAAATCAAAATTACCTTCCATAAGAAAGAAAGAAAAAAGAGTACAAAATTCCAAATTAACTCTCAGTCAATTTTTCATTATTAGGTTGAGTTTTTTTTATTTCTATCCAATTGAATTCCTTGGAGTTCAAAAAATTACATAACCTTTTTTGGTAGATATTATTCAAATTTTGGGTTTGGAGACTTGAGCACTCTCTTGTCTAAGACCGCCCTGTTGACAACTCAAATTATTTCTATCTGCTTAAAATGTTTAATTTATTAAATTTCTATTAGAAGCACGCAGCCACTGCTTGCAACCACTGCCTTCCGGTCATATATGTTTTTTCACAAATAAAACACCCTTTTAATTACTTGGTTAAATTGGTGTCTCAAAATGCAAGCTCACTTGTATGCGTCATTTTCTTTTTCATAGGTCAAATATGTGAACTTTTTGTTTGCTTTTCGAATGACTGTGATATTTGACCTCAATACTTCTTATTTTACCATGTTGAAGTGCGTCTCAAGGCTTATACTATTGGATAAAAAAATACTATTTTAATTAATTACTACTGTGATCTTGTCTCAAAGTATAGTTGTTTACCCTCAAAATGGGATAACAATTAAATTTATACGCAGTTTTAATGATGTGTGATCTAACTTGATACAAAAATGACAAATCAAATTCAAATTGAAATAAATGATAAAAAAGTAAATGTAAAACCACACAGGTTGAACAATCTTTATCACCCTCGAGTCAAAGATGCTGCAATCGGTGCTGGAACAGAGAGATGAGATAATAATGACTAGAATAACAGTTTATTGCTTTGGGATGCGTGTTACAATGTACTTTATAAATAATCAAACCCTCTTTATATAGTAGAGGAATCCTACTTTAGGTACAATTCTATATAAGGTAAAAATCTCATGATTTGCTAATTAATCGGTTTCATTGATACGTGCCGAGATTCCCGCCGTGATATCCGGCCGGTTACGGATATTTTCGTTATTTTGGTTCGATGATGTTTTCTCGAGCTAATTTGGAATCAGGTTCAGTTCCAGGATTACAAATTCGATAATCTTGAAGACGCAGGTGCCAACCTCGTGCTTAGGTTCGATGGAATCCATGATCGATTTTCAATCCATTATATTTCATCCCTGATCTATCATGCAATAGGCGAACTCAATTTCTACCGTATAATTAGAAAAGCTACTATTCATGAATGAAGCACAGTGGAGGTTACATGATTTAAGTTTCATGATGAGTTATTTCGCTGCTGATTAATTTCAGGAAAGTGCACGACCAGAAAACAAAGAAAGGATTAGAAGAATCTAAAGCGCATGATTACGGAAAGCTACAATATCCTCATAGTACACAACCTTTTAATTATTGACTTGGGTAATAAATGAATACTTCCTCAATTCCCACATACACACAAACACATGTATATTATGTAAACAATTAAACACCTAGTATAGAAGTATATATAAGCACAAGAATCAAATGAATAACATATTTTTTAATTTCTACACACTGCTATAATGCACTATCTTTTGACTCATCAACTGACGTTCAACTTCGAAACTAAAAAAAAAAAAGATGTAAGAATAAAAGACAATGTCCAAAATTAGACATTTGCACCTTGTCAAATTTCTCCCTATAGATGTTAAAGAACTAATCATTCAATCTACCAACCATTAGTTAATTCCACTGCTTATCAGTAACAATCTCGTTTAACGTACATCTAAAGTTTCAAAATAGAGAAATTAGTCTCCTATTTTCTATATAAACTCTATAAATATCCTCATCATTCTTCACTTTCACCTTCTCCTTACTAGAGAGAGAGAGGGAGGGAGAGGGAGAGAGAGACTGAGAAGATGATTGGTGCAAATGATTTTTACAAAGTAATGTGTGCAATGGTGCCTTTATACTTTGCTATGCTGGTGGCATATGGATCAGTGAAATGGTGGAAGATATTCTCGCCGGAGCAGTGCTCCGGCATCAACCGTTTCGTTGCCGTATTCGCCGTGCCGGTGCTGTCCTTCCATTTCATCTCTCAGAACAATCCTTACCAAATGGACACAAAGTTCATATTGGCTGACACTTTGTCAAAGATTTTTGTTCTTATGTTGCTGTCATTTTGGGCAATTTGTAAAGGGCAGTTGGATTGGCTCATCACTCTCTTCTCTGTCTCAACTTTGCCCAACACTTTGGTCATGGGCATTCCTTTGCTCAATGCCATGTATGGAGATTTCACTCAAAATCTCATGGTTCAGCTTGTTGTCCTTCAATGCATTATCTGGTAATACTAATCCAGCACCATTTATGTTCTCTACCTCTTTATTTTCCTAATTTTTTTTTTTTTTGGGGGGTTAAAATTTCATGTCTAGTCGGAAAAAGCGTATTTAACGAATACATGCTCAAGGAAAACATCATATACTTGAATAAGTGAGCATAAAAATTTGTAGTGAATGCTTTTATTAGTACTTGAAATAAGCTTTTTCCTCCTGTCCAAATAACACTGAAGTCTTTTAGGGAAAGTAATCCCGAAAATATGGGCATGCATGTAATATTTGCTTTCGGATCCTTTTATTCCTTATTTATTTCTTCATTTATTTAGATGTAAAAGGAGTAGAAAATTCATCATGTTCCATTTCTCAAACTTCTTTGGTGGTATCATGCAGGTATACTTTACTATTGTTCCTGTTTGAATATAGAGCGGCCACTTTATTAATTAAAAATCAATATCCTGGCAATGCTGCTGCGGCCATAACTAAATTCGAGATTGACAATGATGTTATCTCACTAGACGGGCGAAACCCACTTTGTACGGAGTCGGAAGTCGACGGTAAAGGCCGTATTCGCGTCCGTATCCGGCGATCAACGTCGTCAGCGCCGGAGTCTGGATTTTCATCCTCCATAGGAATCACTCCAAGGCCATCCAATCTCTCCAATACTGAAATCTTCTCCGTTCACACGCCAACACCTATACATGAATTCCGGAATGGAGATATCCCATTTGGACATGGCGACTTAAGAGTCGGGTATACTGTTAGAATTGTGCGATCATTTGAAAGCTTAAGTTATACTACTTAAAAGAGAGTATACTTTTAATTACTCTTTTCCTCCTATTTTACGTGAAGTTTGACTATGCATAAATTTTAAGAAAGAAAAATTTTCAAAACTTGTGGTATAAAAGAAGTTATAAATATTTATGCGATTATAAATTATTCTTATTAAGAATAAAAAGAAAACTTTAAAACTAAATTATTTCAAAATATAACAGATATCATTATTTTTAGAACATATTAAAAAAATAAAATACATCACATAAATTGGGACGAAAAGTGTATTTAATATGGTATATCTCTACACACTCCTTCACTTGTGCCTAATTCTTTTCCATAGAGCAAACACATGGAAATACTTTATGATTTTGGAGCAGTGAAATTTGAACTTAGGAATTTTGCCAATTTTAATAACACGTTGAATTGTACAATCATTTCGTCGAAAACTTTAACTATTAGTGATAGAACAGTTTTAATTACTTAACTATATTATGTTTCAACAGGATTCGTGCAGCGAGTCCTCGACTGTCCAGCTACGCATCATCCGACGCATACTCGCTGCAGCCGACGCCCAGGGCGTCCAATTTCAATGAATTGGATACGACCACAGTGACAACAACCGGGAATACGCCAATGTGGGTAATGTCTCCAGTGGCGGGGAAGGTGTTCCGGCAGCCATCTCCATCTGCTAAAATGGCGTGGGAATCGCCAGGGAAGTGTCTAAATGGAGACAGACAAGGATACAGAGATGTCGGAGGTGCGCTACTGAGTTGTCTAACTTATTTGTTTTGGTATCTGACTTTATTGTTTTGTCATGCAAATTGTTACCTTTAATACTTTCTCTTTATTACCAATAATATTCCTGTAATCCAAAAAAAAAAAGAAAAAGAAAAAGGGAGTCTTCATTCCTTTTCCAGAATATGTTAATTCATGATATGAAAGTATATTCTGCGTAGTTTTAAAACTTTAAACCTTGTAAATAATTAAAAGTATATAGGGGTAATAACTTTGATCTAAAAAGTGACAGTGATAATTAGGAAAAAGAAATGACTAGTACTATTTCTTGAAAAAAGTAATATAACCACGTGATTACTTCAAAAAGATAAAATTAAAAAAAAAAAAAAAGATCTAGGAGAATTGATAATGGTAAAACTATAATATTTGGATTTTGTGAAAGTTTCTTTTATTATTTAAAAAAATTAAAAATAGTTTCAATAGGAAAATATTGACCTTGAATATTTTTCATATAATTTTTATTGCATAAAAAATTATGAAACCGATACTCAATTTTGTATTGGAAATTTTATTCTTGAAGTCCGCCGTACCTAAACTCTTTTATGGAGTAGTAATTAATTTTAGGAGGGACGAATATTGATAAAGAGGTTGGTACAAATCAAAAATAAAGCATGCATGATGACCCCAAGAATGTCGTTTAGGTATTATCAGATCAAGATTGAAGGGGTGGCTTTCTTTGACTGGCCAAAATATAACATAGATGTGTTGCTTTCTCATTTGCATGCCTAGAATAAAGTCTTGTCCCCATATCCTCAGATGTATATTGTCGCGTTCTGACTGTCATATTTTCTTTCTCTGTCCACCTCACCTGTCAATAGAACAAATTGTCTGATACTTAGAATGGATCAAAATTAATTGATACTTATAGAATTATTACTCTGTTTTCTCTTTTAATTATATCGAATTATACCAAATTTTTTATATTGTTTAGTAAAATTTATATGTCAGAAACAATTACTATTCCTAGTATGTTTCTATAATTTAATTGGTTGGTCCGTCAAAATCTTCAATAAAATTACTAGTAATATTTTCAGCTGCAATAGTAGTAATAGTTTTTTTTAAAAACGAGTTCATACTAATGATAAAAGAATCTATGCCCCTTGTACCAATTGTAAACGATAGAGTTTCTTACTTGAACCATACAAGTGTAGAGGCAGATCTTTCACATGTCACTTGTCCTTTTTGTTTTCCCCTAAAAAGGACTTGTCTGTCCTGAAAAAGTGCAATCTATAATCTAGTTTTAATTTCATAAATATCGCAATAGAAAAAGGTCAAAGAAAAATTGAGACAACAATTGCTAAAAAACCAATTTCCTCTTAAATATTGGGCAAATAATGATTGGATGAGACTTCAATATAGAGACAATATCATTACTTTAAAGCACGTGTGTTTTGATGGAGAGACTTATTTGATAGCGCACTTGCAATCTGCTACTAATAAAACACTTTTGGTTATCTCTCTCCACTCCATTTGTTGCCCACCTTTTTCTACTACTTTTTCTTTTTTACTCTTTTCAATGGTGTACGTTAATTTGATTAAAATATCTTCTATCACTAACATCCACATATGATTTTCTTAATTAATCCAGAAAAGGAAATTAGCTTCAGAGATATCTCGAATTTTCCAATACGAGGAGGAGCTGCAGATTTAGCAAGTAGCAATATTATTAAACAAGAAATGCCAAATGCTTTTGTGATGCTAAGGCTCATTATAGTTATGGTTGGGAGAAAGCTTTCGCGTAATCCAAATACTTACTCCAGTATATTAGGACTTCTCTGGTCTCTCATCTCTTTCAAGTGAGTTCGTTAAATACTACTCTAAATTCTACTTATTACTTTCTATCTATATTTTAATACCTTTTGCTTAATATAGGGTATGTTTGGTATGAAAAATAAAACTACTCATTTTTCATGAATAATATTTTCTTTGGTACCAGATACACCATAATCTTATTCATGAAAGTTAAATTGCTTGTCGGCATTATATTCCCTAAAGGGTCATTTTAATTTCTATGATGTCAAAGTTTAAATGATGGTTCTACCTGTTCAGAAGTCAAATAGCAACCAAAAATAAAAGGGACTAAACTTTAGTATCTTCAGAAAAGAAAAGGTTCTTTAACTTTCCTTGACATGTCATTTTTCAGTACTGTTACATAAATCGCGGCTTTATTTTATTGTCTACTGAATCATAACAAAGTTCCCTAACTTTTTGAGCAGATGGAATGTGGGGATGCCCAGTTTGGTGAAATATTCCATTAAAATAATTTCAGATGCAGGTCTTGGGATGGCCATGTTCAGTTTAGGTATGTGACATTACAAAAAATTACGTGAATATCCCAACTCTTTTTGTGATTAATACTTGGAACTTAATTACATTTTTGAACAACTATTCGATAAAATGTAGTAATGAATATTATTTTAAATATGGCTATGGTACTTTGTAGGGTTGTTCATGGCACTTCAACCGCGAATAATTGTGTGTGGCACGAAGATGGCAGCCATAGGAATGGCCATCAGATTTATAGGTGGACCTCTAGTAATGTCAGCTGCTTCTATTCTTGTTGGGCTTAAAGGAGTTCGACTTCGCACTGCAATTGTACAGGTAACAAACAATATAAAGGGTGATCAAAAGAGTACTCCAACATGAAATTTTACTTTTTAAATCAATATATCTTGTTTCAATAACATGACATAGCGACTGCCCTTTAATACATGATGATATAGCTAAGCTAGGATAAAATACTTATTTCCATCGGGTATCTATCATGTACATGTTTATCATTTAATCATGGTTAAATCATATGTATACTCTCTTTAATTTTTTACTGCTAAACTTAAAAATTATATTCTTTGATATTGGATAAAAGCTTAGTGCGGGTAAGTGTAATTCCGTTCTCTAAGTTAGTTGAACCATATTGCGTCATCAAAATTAAACAATTATGATATAAGAGTTTGGACATTTACGCTTTATATGTAGTGGCTCACGCTACATGGTTGTTTTTACGATCATAGGGAGGAATGTTGAATGTTGATGACTTTCACTTGTTAATTTTTCAAGTTTGTTAGTATAACATTTCAGAGCATGAACTCAAAACATTTAGTTATTGTCGCTTAAATTGTAGGGAATTTTCACTTTTTATATTTGTAGCGCAGCCCCTTCAATTGCAACAGTTTTCCCTGGAAAAAATATATAATTTAGTATGTTACCTTTGCTCCTTAAAAAAAAAATATATATATATGTGTGTGTGTGTGTTCTATTATCTCGCCCTTATTTGCATAAGCAGGTCCAGAGTAGTTTAACTACATCGTTAATATCTAGGTATAAATAAATTAAGATAACCATTGCATATAAAATGCTAATACAACTCAATTTCTGTCAAATTCAGGCAGCTCTTCCCCAAGGAATTGTTCCATTTGTCTTCGCAAGAGAATATGGATTGCATCCCGACATACTAAGTACCGGGTAAGTTGATCTCAATTGATATTTACAGAAGTTAAAGAAACAAAAAAATTATTTACAATAAGTTCTTAAATTTCATACCACTAAATGAAACTCTTTAGATATATCAATAATTTTTGCTCATTTTCTCCTATCAATTAATTGTCGTGTCTCGTTTTTTGTGGTAGATTGGTCAAATTTTAGTTAATACTATATATGATTAACCAACGAGAATATAAAAGTGATACTCCCTCCATTTTAATTTACTTGAACCTTTTTGAAGTACGAGTGTGAAGTTGATTAATTTTCTATGTGAATTCAAACATAACTTTTTTAAGTTTTTTAATAAAAATATACATATTGAGAAACTACACAAAACGTATTATAAATCACAATAGTTAATAATTCAAAATATTTAATAATTATTTACAATACATGATTAAAGAAAAAATCTTGTTTGATTTCCCAAATACTAAAAAATTTATTCTTTTTGAAAAGAGAGAATAATAGTAATTTCTTTGGAAATAAAGGGATATCTACTAGTTGTTTCCTTCTTTTTGCATTTCTAACCCTTTTGAAATGAGTTTATTCTCTTCTTTTGCAGGGTTATATTTGGGATGCTGGTTTCATTACCAGTAACCCTCCTTTATTATATACTTTTAGGGCTATGAAGAAAAATGTGAAGCGATAATCAAGAAAATCTTTTACCCCCATGCGGATAATAAGTTGGTCCCGATTGTGTATTACTTTGACCTAACCAGCACTTTGACAAGTAATAATTAATTAGAGTACTCATACGTCAACTTCCTTTTCTTGGGTTCTGATTATGTAAAAGCTATTGGGAAGATTGACTTGGTAAAAATCGACACTATTTAGTATTAGTCTCCATTACCCATTATTAGTGTCGATTTAGATGGTGAGAGCAAAATTATGTAAATGATCTCTTCGGCTACGAAAATTACTCTTTCCTTTAGTGCAATATAGGTTAGTGGTAACCGAAAGGGAATAAAATATTATTACGACATATCATTGCGGTTCCGGACTGACTTTCTTGTCATAATTTTCAAGTGTTACAAATAAGCAATGTTTGACTTGAGAAAAAAGAGAAGAAAAGGAATCTTTTGATGTCGTTTATATTGTTTCTGTTGCCGTTTGCGTCTCGTAAACATAATTATTTTTCTGATAGTCTATGTCCTCTTGAATGGCTTGATTATGCTGTGTTCAATAATTGTGAAACGCTCGTTCAAATGTCTAATTTAAGAAATTTAAAACAGCGTATTTCTATTATATATTATATATAAGAGTTATTAAACAAGCAACTCATGGTTGACATGACTGCTTGTTGTCATTAAAATTAGTGAGTTTTTAAGGCAACTTAATCAGTCGTTGTACTAATGTTGTTGCATTGTCTGCTTGTGCTGTAAGTTTGAAAGTTTGGTCTTGGAATTCTAGTATAAATTTCACATATGATCATATAACTATAATTTTTTTCACCAAAGTCATATTGACCATCAAAATCGGATAACAATTAAATTTGTAAGTGGTCTTAAGGATATGCAAACTGATTTGATACAAAACGATTAATTGAGTTAGAATGGCCAAGTAAAAATATAGTAAATTCAAACCACGCAGGATGATTCCAGCCTTAGTGAAATATTCACCCTCAATCCGGGCTCACAGTGGACAATATTGATGAACGAGATAAAAGTTTACAATAACAGTGAAAATAGTAGTATATTACTTTGGAATGCGTGTTACCATGTGTCTAACGAATTATCAGACCCCCCTTTATATACTAGGGGAATCCTACTCTAAGTACAATTTCATAAAAGGTAAAAAATCTTTTATTTAATTGATTGCCGATTCTTCATCGATACGTGCCGAGATCCACGCTGTGATATCCGGCCGGTCGCGAATATTACGGCCTTCTGTTGGTCGTGCTTGATTGCCCGACAATGTTCTCCGAAGTCTTTCAGGATTTGGATCGATCTCGAATCATAACCCCGATATTCCCGAGGGCAGGCGCCGTGCCCCCCAATTCTGGCTCGATGAGACCTTTGCTTCGATTCCGATCCTTCGCAACCATATCTCGAGCTCGTCTTATCCTATTGGAGACCGGAGTGTATCATGAGCTCGGTTTTTACCCGTATACAGATTGTCCCCTCGTTTCTCAGAGAGCAAGCTGATGAGAAACGATATGAGCACCCCAATTCCTTCTTAAATACGCCGTGAAAGAAATGACAAAAAGCCCGAAACATCTTGTCAGTCATGTCATAATGGCTTTAAATGCACGTCAGTCGTCGGTTGGCTGTCCTTGGATGTGAAACGTCGTGGAACCACTATAAATAACCCATCCTTTGTTTCTTTTTTACTTTACATCAAACCTTCTATCCTCGTACCCTCAGGATTTTATTACTTTTTTTTTTATATCCTAGCATTTTTACCTCCGTTACTCCAGATTCCTTTGCGAAGTTTTTACTCATCATCTGCTTAAGTCGACACATCTGAGCTTCCAGCTTTTAACCTTTCTCTATCTCCTTCATGCTTTCCCCTATAACAATGGCAAAAACCTTAAAATCTATTCCCCAAAAGGTCGCTTCTACCTCCCAAACGACTGTCGGAACCAACAAAATCACTTCCGATATGGTCGGCCTCGGGAGATCTGCTGCTAACATGGTTACCGATGAACCGGCTCCTGAACCTCCCTTGAAGATGTTCTTCCTGGGGGTTGTTCGATCGCTGGCGACTTCAAGGTCGAGAAGCCCTTTTCGGTGCAGGGTCGGTGTGAGGAGGCATCAAGATATATTTGCTCGATCACCGAAAATGATCTCCCTCTAGTCCAAAAGGACTGCAACTGGGCCGAAAAGGACATATGTGGTCCCCGACTCTGAAGAGGCCATTACTACCCACGTTGAGGGATACCTAAGTGTCTACACTTATCCCTTTACGTTGGGACCGGTGGATCCGGTCATCATATACTTCTGTAAGAGGTACGAGGTATGTATCGGCCAGATCCACCCATCGTTATCATAATCCTCCTTCGATTTTTTGTGAACAATATCGACTCCTGTCGGTTCACCGTGGATCATCTGCTCCATCTGTACAGTCCCTGCATCTTCCGAGGGGGGTTGATAAAGCTCGTGCCCCGGGCTAGTAAGGCCACATTCTAAAGCATTGATGAAGACCTGAATCGAGGTTGGCAAGGACATTTTGTCCGGTGAGGACCTCGGACTTGATTTGGCCGAATCTAGGCCATTCCCCGAGAAGTGGAATACATCACGTAAGTACAACTTCTCTTTCAATTTTGATTTCAAGCTCATCTCCCTTTTTCCTCATTGGTGTTTGTGGTGGCGCAGTTGTAGCTCAAGTCCCGAATGCCGTTCCTCGGTTAAAGGAATGGATCGAAGGCATTATCTCGCAGATGCCCTATTCCGAGCGCTCGTGACGTGAACTTTCGAAGGGCCGTTGGGAGGCCCGTTCCCATGGTAAGATCTCTTTCCCGAATAGGTTGTGCTAGGCTTCTTCTTCTAGCATCACGTTCTTATTATTTTTTCTTTACTTCTCTTTTGCAGGTTTGTCTAAGACCATCGAGCTTAGGTCCTCAGTTGGGGATGAGGACTTACCTACCGATTCCTCTACTTCGGGACAGCCCGGAGCCACAGCAGGGGAGAAGAAAAGGAAAAGGGCCCCGAGTTCGGAGAAAAAGAAAACGAGAAGGAGGTTGGTTCATAAGCCAAAAGAAACCTCCAGCTCCCGAGTGCTTGACGCAGAATCACTTCTCCAACTCAGAGACGAGCCCGAGGAGGATGAAATCTTTGTGGCCCATGAGCCGTCAGTCCCCGAGGAACGGCTGGCAGCCGAGGGGGAAATGACAGAAGCTAATCCCCCTCAGGTTCGCGAGGCTAATGCCGAAGTGAGGGCCGAGAACTCCCGAGACGCCAGCCCTGCCCCGCCCACCGTTATAGATATTTTGGGATCGCCTTTTTTCACGGAATCAATGTTCAACGAAGCCCGAACAACGAAGGAGCAATCCAATTAGGGGGTCCATGGAGTGGATGATCCCCTCCGAGGCTTTTTTGACGGTGTAGACTCATTCGGCCTGGAAGATTTCACCGGATTCGTGACTTAGAGGTGCCAAGGAAAAGTCCACCCTCAAAGGTTGGCGGGTCGAGCTTGACCCCGAGATTGATCAATCAGTTCCTCGCTCCGAGCACGGATCTTGGTCGAAAGTGGTCTGTCGTTATCACCACTCCGGAGGATGCCCAGATTCTTTCCGCCCCCGTAAGGTTAGCTAGTTATTTACGGTGCCTGGTAACCGAAGAAAACCAGGAAAAAATGAACGAGGTAGATGCGCCATGCCTGTTCAACGAAGCACAACAGGCGTTGAACCGGGTAATTCTTAATAATTCTAATGTCTCTTCTAATATTAGAATTAGTTCTTGATGATTCAAATATCACTTATCACATTTGCAGGCCTCAGTGCTCCACCATGAAACCTTCCTGAGAAGAGAGGCATGTATAAGCTTCTCAGCGAACAACGTGAAGGCGAAGTAAAAAGCCTCCGACCCGAGTTGGATGATGGTAAGCTAGAATTACGTGTTTTAGTCGCCTATTTGCACTCTAATTCACTGCACTTTACTTGTGTTGAGCTATAATTTGTAGTATTTTGCACTTATTACGTGTTTTATGACTTGTAGGAGTGATTCCGAGTTATGTAGATGCTGTGGAGCTAATTCTATCTATTTGGAGCTTTGAAGTTAGAGTAAAAGCCCAAGGAACTAAGTCAGGATCATGCTGGGGGGGGTCAATGGACGAGTAGTACACTTAATGGGAGAAAAGAGTTGAGCAAGAGCGAATTTCAGATGCACGATCGCGAATGAGGGCGCGCAAGTGACACAGTACTCTGCTAGACATGCGCGGCCATGAGCGCAGTCACAACTCCAGATGCGCGGCCGCGCATATCCGTTCCGAAAACTTTACCCAGGCCTATTTTGGTAAATTCGGAGGCGACTCTTTTTGACCTATATGAAGCCTATCTCGTCTCAAAACAAGGCATCTGAGATTTTGGGAGTAACTTTTGGAGAGAAGAAGGCAAGAAAACAACGGAGACTCTAATCACTTCATCCAATTCATTTAATATAGAAGTTTGTTTGATTTTGTGAATCATAATGTCTTCTTGTTCTTCTAATACTCTTGTGATGAATAACTTCTCCACTATGGAGTAATCTTTCTTAGGGTTACTCATGGATATTGTGATTTGACTATTGTTTTGGGTTTTTACTCTCTATTAATTACCCGAATTCAATGAATGAGTTATTAATTGAATTACAAGGCCAATTGTAGCTTTACTTTAATCGAAAGAGGAGTGTTGCTGCAATTCGCATTGTGTCACATTGTTTAGGTTGATTTTGTGCCTCTCATAGGTAATCGAAAGAGCTTAAAGAGTTATCAACTGACCCAGTTTAGAAGAATAGTCAAAAGACATTCTTTGAAAGATCATCCATTCGCTGTATTTTTGCATATGTTCATAGAACTTGTCATTAGGTTGGTTAATGGAACTCTCATTCATTCGAAAGAAGAATTTGAATCCTTGATATAGTCAAATCATCTGTTGAAATCGAAAGAGTCAATAGAAGTTAAGAGTGAACTTAGCACGGAGTTACCCGATATAATAGTTGATCATATATCTTGTCACAACCCTTACTTCTCACCTTGATATCCCATCATTGCTACTTAGTCATTAAATTTTCATTACTTTCTCACAATCGATAATCTTAGTTTTTATTATTAGTTGATAATAACATAAATCAAAGGTTTATCTTCCTAGATAGTGTTAAGCTGAAGGTTTATTAGAACATTATTTGAATCAATCCCTGTGGAGTCAATTTAATACTATACTATCTTTGACTAGCGAGCTTAAGTTCTATACATCGGTTTTGCGCTCGTCAAATTTTAGCGTCGTTTCCGGGGATTGGCGATTAATAGTGTTTGAATTAATTTTCGGTGCTAATTCAGGAGCAATTTTATTTTATTTTCCTTTTTTGTGCTCCTCTTATCCGTGTAGGCAACAGGTTAAATTCAGCGGTGTATGACTCGATCCTCTTCCAAGGAATTGGTGCCATACGATCCAAAATTAGACAAGCACCTACAGCAGTTGAGAAGGGAGAAAGAATCGAGCGGATTGCTGTTGGGTCAGCCTTCAACTCAAAATACAATGGTGAATAACGAAGATGAGGTGAACATAGCTGCGAGAGAGGCAGCTCAGCGACAGGAAGCACGGTTAGCAACTGAAGTAGCCCGTAGAGTTGCGGATGAAACAGTCGACGGGGATAGAAGGTTCAATCTCAACCAAACCATGATCGAAGATGAATTTGAAAATGCAGCCCCTAGGCCTGGGAGGTCACTAGGAGATTATGCCAGACCGTTGTACAACCAACAACAGTCTATTGCGAGGCGCCCCCCCCCCCCAATTGATGCCAATAATTTTGAAGTCAAACAGGGAGTCATCCAGACCATTCAGAACAATTGCATATTCAGAGGCAAACCCAATGAAGATCCCAACAACCATCTGATGGACTTCGACGAAATTATGAACACATTCCCCTACAATGGAGCATCACATGATGCCATCTACCTCAGAGCATTCCCTTTCTCATTTAAGGATGATGCAAAGTAGTGGTTGAAAAGTCTTCCCATTAGGGTCAATTCGTACGTGGGAGGAGATGACTACCAAGCTCTTAGAAAAATATTTCTCTGCTGCTAAGACTGGACGGATGAGGAAAGAAATTCACAATTTCAGCCAAGGTGAAGGGGAGACAATGGTCGAGGCATGGGAAAGATTTAAGGAGCTATTGTGGAGGTTCCCTCATAACGGAATGGAGCAATGGATGTAACTCCAGGACTTCTGGGACGGATTAAACCTGTCATCAAGGAGATTGCTGAATAGTGCGGTTGCAGGTCCTCTGATGAAGAAAACCCCTGAAGAGATTGTCACACTTCTGAATGAACTATCTGAAGACGCAGAACAATGGTCCATTGACTAAGGGGATCGAAGAAGGTCAGCGGGGGTGCACCAAGTAGAATCATCGGTAGAAATGCAGGCTCAAATTGCAGCTATGGCTACGGACATCAAGCAGCTGACGATAGCTCAGGTGCAAAATCAACACTGGTGGGATGTGACATATGTGGATTGGGACACCCTACACATGAGTGTCAAGCTACAGCTGAGGAAGTCAACGTTGTGCGGAACTTTAATAGAGGAAACTACCAAGGTGGGAACAACTATAATGTTATGGGTCAAAGACATCTAGGTTTTTCATGGAGTTCACCTAATGGAAGCTTGAACTCATGGTAGCAAAATAATCTTAGACCCCAGCTTTCAAGGACCACTAAGTTTTCAGAACCAACAGAGGCAGCAATATCAGCCACCACAGCTAATTCAGTCAAGTATGGAAGATCTCATGAAGGCATTCATCAACAAAACAGATGAAAAATTCGAGACTCAGGGCACGGCTATCCGAAATTTAGAAAGACAAATGGGACATATTATGAATTTGTTATCTGAGAGGGCTCCTGGGACTCTTCCCTCTGGTACTGAAAAGAACCCAAAAGAAACAATCAAAGTTGTATCTCTGAGAAGTGGCAAAGCATTGACTGACCCAATGGTGAAAGCTAGACCTGAGGTGGCTAACAAGCAGACTGAGACACCAGCAGAGAAAAAGAGTGAAGAGCAAAAGAGCCAGAGTAGAGGGGTACAAAAGGAGATTGAAGAAAGTAGACATATGCCAACTCTATCATTCCCTCAAAAGATGAAGAGGGAGAAACTTGACAAATGTTTTAGGCGATTCACCGAGATGCTCAAGCAACTTTATGTGAACATTACCTTCACAGAGGTACTCAATCTTGCTTATGCAAAGTTCTTGAAAGAAATCCTGTCTAGTAAGAGAAAATTAGAGGAAACAATAGTCCCACTACAGTGCCATATTACAAAATAAAATTCCGAAAAGTGTGGGGACCCAGGAAGCTTCACCATACCACGCTCATTGGGGAGTGAAAAATTCGACAAGACCCTATGTGATTATACTACGTCAATAAATCTAATGCCTTTCTCCGTATTTAGGAAATTAGAAGGTAAACTTGGAGTGATCAAATCAATACCAGTGTCCCTACAACTGGATGACCAAACCACCATTCTACCTGAGGGAATCATTGAGGATATTCTAGTGCGGGTGGATAAGTTTGTGTTCTCGTAGACTTTATTGTGGTGGATATAAAGGTGAACAATGAGGTGCCTCTAATTCTAGGGAGGCCATTCTTTTGTACATGCAGATCTATCCTTGATATCTATGAAGGGCAGCTTATGCTCAGAGTGGGCAACGAAAAAGTGGTGTTCCAGAAGAGGATGATGAAATACCCCAGTGATGAGGCATCCGTCGACTCGTGTTTCAAGCTGGACGTTGTTGGAGAATTGGCTGAAAAATAAAAGTTTGACAAGCTTATGGGGGATACTCTAGAGAGGTGTATTACTCAGTCTAGCACAGTGAAGGATGAAGATCCTGAAATAAAGAAAGAGGCAGAAGTTCTTGAAACTGAAGATCAAGTGGTTGATGAGGAGGAACTACAAGAGGAGGCTTATAAGCCTAATGTGGAATTGAATGTCCTCCCCACTCACCTAAAATATGCTTTTCTTAAAAATAACATTTTTCCTGTGATTATTTCTGCTAACTTGACAAGTACAAAGGAGCGAAAGCTGGTGGAGCTGCTGAAAAAGCATAGGAAGGCCACGGGCTGGAGTATAGCTGATATTCAAGGAATCAGTCCATCCATTTGCATGCACAAAATTCTGTTGGAAGAAAATAGCAAGCCAGTGGTGCAGCCCCAGTGTAAGCTGAATAAAAATTTGGAGGAGGTAGTGCACAAGGAGATCATCAAATTGCTAGATACGGGAGTGATTTTTTCCATCTCTGATAGCCAGTGGATTAGTCCAGTACAAATTGCACCTAAGAAGGGGACATGACAGTAGTGGAAAATGAAGATAATTAATTGATCCCCACAAGAACAGTTATTGGGTGGAGAATGTGCATTGATTATAGAAGGCTGAATGATGCAACAAGGAAGGACCACTTTCCACTCCCCTTTATTGATCAAATGCTAGAGAAAGTGGCTGGCATGGACGCTACATTTTCTTGGATGGGTACTCAAGCTACAATCAGATATGCCCCAGAAGATGTAGAGAAGACCACATTCACTTGCCCCTCAGGTATTTTTGCTTACTGGAGGATGTCGTTTGGGTTGTGTAATGCACATGCCACTTTCAGAGGTGCATGATGTCTATATTCTCTGATTTAAACGGAAAGTGTCTAGAAGTATTCATGGATGATTTCACCCTCTTTGGTGATGACTTTAAGGACTGCTTGAAGAATTTGGAGCTCGTGCTTGAACGATGTGAAGCCATGCACTTGGTCCTTAACTGGGAGAAGTGTCACTTCATGGTGAAAGTGGGAATTGTCTTGGGCCACAAAGTGACTGCAAATGGAATTGAAGTTGATAGAGCGAAGGTTGATGTAATTGCTAGGCTCCCTCCACCGACTTCTGTGAAGAGCATAAGGAGTTTCTTAGGACATGCTAGGTTCTATAGGAGGTTCATCAAAAACTTTTCCAGCATTACCAAATTGTTGACTGCATTGCTAGCAAAAGATGTCAAGTTTGTTTTTTCAGTGTGGAGTGCTTAAGAGCATTCGGATTGATAAAGGAAAAGCTTGTAAGTGCTCCTATTATGGTGACACCTGATAGGAGCCAGCCATTTGAGATAATGTGTGATGCCAGTGATGTAGAGGTGGAGGCAGTTCTGGGGCAAAGAAAAGATAAAATGTTTAAGCCCATCTACTACGCAAACAGGACTTGAATGATGCTCAAGTCAACTATGCCACTACTGAAAAAGAGTTCTTTGTTGTGGTCTTTGCTTTTGACAAGGTTAGATCATACCTGGTGGGGAGCAAAGTGATTGTACACATGGATCACTCAGCCTTGAAATATCGCTGAGTAAGAAAGAGTCCAAGCCGCGTATGATGCGCTCAGTGTTGTTACTCCAAGAGTTTGACTTGGAGATCAAAGATAGGAAGGTCAACGAAAATCCAATCGCCGATCATCTATCCCCCAGTTGAAATAATTGAAATAAGGGAAGAGTTCCCTAATGGGAAGATTTTCTCCATTGCTGCAATCTCCGAACGGCCGCCTTGGTATGCTGATATAGCCACCATTTTGGCTAGCGGATAGGTACCGCGTGACCTCTCTCGTGATCAAAGAAGGAAGCTTCAAGGTGAGGTAAAAAGTTATTTTTGGAATAACCCTTTCTTGTTTAAACTATGTGCAAATGGTGTGATTCAAAGATGTGTGCCTGAAGGAGAGATGGAAAGCATTCTGTCTCATTGCTATGATGGAGCAGCTGGAGGACATTATGGTGGAAATTGAACTGTAGCAAAGGTCATGGAAGCCAGTTTCTATTGGCCTACTTTTTACAAAGACGCACGAGCGTATGTAGCTGCATGTGACAAGTTTCAAAAGGCAGGTAATATTAGCTAGAGGGATGAAATGCCTCTCAACTCCATTCTGGTATGTGAAATTTTTGACGTTTGGGGCATTGACTTCATGGGTCCGTTCCCATTGTCGCATTCTTATGAGTATATCCTAGTAGTTGTTGACTACGTCTCTAAGTGGGTCGAAGCAATCCCTACTAGGACTAATGATGCTCGGGTGGTGTATGAGTTCTTACTGAAGAACATCTTTACCCGCTTTGGGACACCTCGAGTGATTATCAGTGATAATGGGTCACACTTTGTGAACAAGCAGTTTGCTGCACTACTGTCCAAGTATGGGGTAACACAAAATAGGAACTTCGTACTATGACCAAACTAGTGGGCAAGTTGAAGTGGCTAACCGTGAATTTAAACGAATTCTTGAAAATACAGTTAGTGCTTCTCATAAAGATTAGTCTGCAAAGTTGGAGGAAGCTCTATGGGCATACAGAACTACGTTCAAAACAACCATAGGGATTTCACCGTTCAAACTAGTGTATGGAGAACATATCACCTACCTGTTGAGATAGAACATGAAGCATATTTTGTAATTAAGATGTTTAATCTTGATCTTAGTCTTGCAGGTGAACACAGGTTGGGTTAGATGAATGCATTGGAAGAGTATAAACTGGACGCGTATGAAAATGCGCGGATTTTCAAGGAAAAGAAAAAAAGGTGGCATGATCGTCTGATTAAGCCAAAGGAGTTTCATGAAGGGGACAGAGTCTTACTGTACAATAGTAGACTCAGATTGTTTCCTGAAAAATTTATGTCTAGATGGACAGGACCGTACGTGATGAAACATGTATCACCATATGGGGCAATTGAGATCCAGAACATGGACGGAAAAGAGAGTTTCAAAGTGAATGGGCACAGGCTAAAATCGTATCTTGGTGGAGGATTTGCTCAGCAATCCTCGAGCATCAAAATTAGTTGAGGATGCCCAGTTGAGTCAAGATGACAACTATAACTCAGAACTACCTCTAACTCTTCTACTAGCTAAATTTTTCACTTTTGTTTATAGGTAGAGTAGATAGAAATTAGTGTATATTATGACTTGGTAGGTGCAGGAAGGTACATGTTGCAGACAGTCAGAACTGAGGTGTCTAAAAGGCTCATTGTGAGTGTACCCGTGCGCGACCACGCACCTGGTGGGGTACCTCGTGCATATGGTGACGCAAAAGACCACGTCAGATGATGTGGATATGTGCGCGGCCGCGCACTTGAAGGGTTGACCGCGCACATTCACCAGTACACTGCCATATGTGCATGGTCGCGCATGGGATGACCCGACCGTGCACAGGTAAGTACTTCTTTATTTTAATTTTGG
>MCJB01027399.1:23219-41484 GCA_002018475.1 Nicotiana obtusifolia
TCCTCTCTGCGAAGAACACAAAACCCACTCCCCTACTCTTCCCCCTTCCTCAAGAGCCCTCTTTCCCAGAGACCCCTCAGGTATGTGAGATACTATTTCCCTTGTTTCTATCTCTTCTTGGTTGTTTGTAGCCATTATTTTTTTATTTTTTATTTTTGTTTTTGTTTCTTTCTTTTTTTTTCTCTCCTTTTCTTGTGGGGTGGAGGTTGAGTTTCACCATGGAGATTGACCATCTGGTTGCTAGGAATGAAATTGGTGTATCCTTAGTCTAGCTAGGGCCAAAATTTGCTCTGTGGGTGGTTAAGAACAGCTGTGCATGTTACATGTTTGTGTAAATGCCACAAAGAGGTTGAGGGTGTATTTTTGTGACAAAGTGTGAGGGTGAAGTCTGAGTAGCCTTTCTTGGTTCGCCAAGTGATTCATTAGCTGATAGTTGGCGGTTTGTTACAGGTACTATGGCACCCTCCAAGAAAAGAAAAACTGCAAGTGCCTTCACAAGTGGTCAAGCGGGCACGTCCCGGTTGTCTAATGGGAAGCCCAACAACGATTTAATAGCAAAACAAGCAAAAAACCCATACCGAAAAGCGGAATCGATATTGGGTCTCTCCAAAATGACTGTCTAAGAGTTTATACGGAATTGATTAGGCGGAGAATGGGAGTGTTTTTTGAAGAACCTGACGACGCAAATTTGATGGTTGTTAGGGAGTTCTGCGCCAACTGCCCGGAACATGAGGACCATGTCTGTAAGTTCAAAAGAAGAGCGTTGATTTCTCCAAAGAGGCCATCCGCAGGGCCTATCACTTGTTGGAATATGTGGAAGACCCTGATGCAAATGATTTGTATTTGGCGTACAACAGGGAACCATATCCATGCACATTCTTTAAGACAATTTTTATGCCCAGGAAGGAGGTGGTGTGGCTGATCCACGACCACAAATTTCACTCTGTTTCACTCACATTTGAGGGGAAATACTGGCTCTACATAATTAATAACCACCTTTTGCCTCCTGGCAACACTACTGAGGTGAATGGTCCCCGAGCTACTCTAATTTGGTTCTTTATCACTGGACACGATTTTGATATTGCTAAAGTCATTTAGGATGAGATGACAATTCATTGTCATGTGTAGCAGTATGGGTTCTTTTTCTCATCACTTGTCACTCGGTTATGCCATGAGGCATGGGTACCAGAAAACAGGGCCACAGATGGAAAAGTCAAGCACGAACAGAAATTTTGGGCTGATAAAGTTTTAATTGGGAAGGAACCTGTTGGGGATACTGAGGCGGATAGTAAGGAGTCTGATGCGCCCGACGAGGTACGTAAGGTGCATAGTGAAGATGTCACTGCTTATCCACCGCATGAGTAGGGTGGTGGAGAACCTTCAGGCGGCGGATGGGAAACAAGAATGGTCGCTTTAGAACATAAGATGGTGGGAATGCGTACTTCAGTTACTGATTTGGGAGCTCGAGTGGACTCCCTTGCTATACAGAATTCCAAGTCCGAGAAGAAAATCATGGCATTGCTGCATGCACTTGGTCGGGCTTGTCATCTGGACCTCGGCACCATTTCTGACTCGGAATGACTTGATTAGGGGAGTTTTCTTCACCTTTGCATTTTCATTGTGTGTCATGGGGACATGCCACAACTTAAAGTGTGGGGTGGGGGATATTTGAATGTATGTATATGATTTTTCTTTTTGTTAGTTATAGTTTTATTTTTATTAGTTGTAGTAGGTAGAGATAGAAAATAAAAGAAAACCATAAAAGTTGAAAATTTTTAAAATTTGCGATATTTTCCTTTGATGGATATCAGTCATCAGGTTTCTTGAGGGAGAAAAATTGAAAGAAAAAGATAAAAAGATTTTATTTTGTAGGTAGTGTATTAATTCCTCGTTGATGTTTCTTCGTGCCGCTTTTTTCAAGGGTTTTGTTTGAACCGGGTGTAGATAGTTTTTATTTTTAGTAGGAATAAGAAACCTTGTGCGGTAAATTGGATTGAAGGCAATATCTCTTAACTTTATTATACCTTGAGAACAGTAAGTGCTTTAGTTGTGACACATAGACTTAGGTTTTGACTCTTGTATAAGTACCTTAAATTGTGTGATCGTAACTTTGCTTAACTGTTTTGACTAGAGTGTCTTGATGATTCCGAACTTGAGTGAGTTATGTGCCATGTGTGTGTGAGATTTTGTTTTATTTTGTGCATTGCATTTGATGAGTAGAAATTGCCCCGTGTATTTGCAAAGCGAAATAGTAGGTTTGTTCAGTCTTGGAAGTGATATAGGCGTTTCTTTGTTGAGCCGGTTATAAGATTTTACCCACCTAATTGTTATGTATCTTAGTTAATCCTTTTGAGCCTGTAATCCTGTTTCTTTGGCAACCACATTACAAGCCTTACCCATTTGTTCAAATTGACCATCTAATTAAACCTTGTACCTCTCGTGAGCACTTGAATTTGTTATGAACTTTGTAAAAGTGAAGTGTGGGGTGGTTTGTTTGGCTTTTGAGTAGAACTATTGAAATAAGGAGAAAGATGCAATGTTTTGAAAGAGAAAAGAAAAAAATAGTATATTACTGTGCAAAATATTGTTTGATAGTGGTGAATCTTGATGTAATTTTGCTTAAAGAAGTAGGGAGTTAATGTATATTGATGAAAAGGTGGAGTTATGGTTTGACATGAGTGTGGGGTTTGTAACAATGATATGTATGTATTAAAGTGCTTAGGGAGGTGTAGCCACTCTTATATCTAAATGTATCCTACCCATCCCACAGCCTACAGTACAACCAGTTAAAGTCATACTTGATCCTTGACTGAATGAGCTCAATTAGTAGAATAGTACATTACGGGAAAGCCTATGGTATGTCTTTTGGGCATATGAATGTTGTTTCTGAGGGTGAGTGAATTCTTTCTATCTTGAGTTCCTATTTGTTATTAAATTTGATTTTGTGTGGAGCTACTCTCTATTGTTGTGTGAGGGCACTTGATTCATGAAGGAAAGATAACGTCATTGACCTTTGTGTTAGAGTAAGTGAACGGGTTATAAACAATGCTTGGTGATTTTGAGTCAAATCTTGAGGCGAGAATGTTATGTTAGGAGTGCTTAATCTGTTTTATTTATTAATGGTGTGATGAGTTAGGAGAGTTATTTAAAAAGGTCATGTCTATGTGGAGTGTAGTTTGATTGCTCGAGGATGAGCAATGGTTTAAGTGTGGGGTGTTGATGGTAGGCTAGAATTACGTGTTTTAGTCGCCTATTTGCACTCTAATTCACTGCACTTTACTTGTGTTGAGATATAATTTGTAGTATTTTGCACTTATTGCATGTTTTATGCCTTGTAGGAGCAATTCCGAGTAATGCAAATGTTGTGGAGCCAAATCTAGCTATTTGGAGCCTTGAAGTCTGAGTAAAAGCCCAAGGATCTAAGTCGAGATCGTTCTCAGGGGTCAACGGACGATACTGCACTTAACAAAATTTGACGAGCGCAAAACATGTGTATAGAACTTAAGCTCGCTAGTCAAAGATAGTATAGTATTAAATCGTCTCCGCATGGATTGGTTTAAATAAAGTTCTAATAAACTTTCAGCCTAACACTATCCAGGAATTTAAACCTTTGATTTATGTTGTTATCAACTAATAATAAAAACTAAGATTATCGATTGTGAGAAAATAATAGAAATTTAATGACTAAGTAGCAACAATTGAATATCAAGGTGAGAAGTAAGGGCTGTGACAAGATATATGATCAACTATTATTCCGGGTAACTCCGTGCTAAGTTCACTCTTAACTTCTATTGACTCTTTCGATTTCAACAGATGATTTGGCTATCTCAAGGATTCAAATTCTTCTTCCGAATGAATGAGAGTTCCATTAAGCAACTTAATGACAAGTTCTATGAACATATGCAAAAATACAGCGAATGGATGATCTTTCGAAGAATGTCTTTTGACTATTCTTCTAAATTGGATCAGTTGATAACTCTTTAAGCTCTTTCGATTACTTATGAGAGGTGTAAAATCAACCCAAACAATATGACACAATGCGAGTTGCAGTAACACTCCTCTTTCAATTAAAGTAAAGCCACAATTAGCCTTGCAATTCAATTAAAAACTCATTCAATGAATTCGGGCAATTTCAGAGAGTAAAAACCCAAAACGATAGTCAAATCACAATATTCGTCAGTAACCATAAGAAAGATTACTCCATAGTAGAGAAGTTATTCATCACAAGAGTATTAGAAGAACAAGAAGACATTACGATTCACAAAATAAAACAAATTTACGTACTGAATGATTTGGACGAAGTGATTAGAGTCTTCGTTGTTTTCTTGCCTTCTTCTCTCCAAAAGTTGCTCCCAAAATCTCAGATACCGTGTTTTGAGACGAGATAGCTTCATATAGGTTAAAAAGAGTAGCCTCTGAATTTACCAAAAATAGGCCTGCGTAAAGTTCTCGGAACGAACGTTCACGGCCGCGCATCTCGAGTTGTGACTGCGCTCATGGACGCGCATGTCTAGCAGAGTACTGTGTCACTTGCACGTCCTTATGTGAGATCGCTCGTCTGAAAATCGCTCTTGCTCAACTCTTTTCTCCCATTATTGGGCGCGGCTCAGAAAGAATACGCCGACCTATTGGAACAGGTAAAAATCTTTGAAGTTAGGGATGATGAGCTAGAGATGGTATCTAACGGTCAAAATCTACAGGTTCAACAGTACGTTAATCGGGTCGACTTACTCTAGGCTGAGATGGATGAAGTCAAGGCCATGACTGAAGAGTGGAAGGGAAAGATGGACCAAATGGCTTCGAAAAAGAAGACTGCCCGGGAGCAACTGGCCTAGGCGGAGGCCCAACTTCGATCGATGAAGGAGAAAGCTGAAACCCGGACCCAAAATATCGAAGACCTCTAGTCTCAGCTAGGCTCGACCGTTACCGCACGGGATACCCTTGCCAAGGAGCTTGAAGCAGCCAAGTCAGTGGCGAAAATAACTAGGGCCGACACTGAAGAGAAGGTGGCCCAGTACAAAGGTGATGCTGAGGCAGCTCAGGAACGCCTGAAGGCCATTGTCAAATATGTGAGGTGGCAGTCCCGAAGGGAGGCTCTCGAGGAAGTTCATGCCCGGGGGTTCGATACATTGGCCGAGATAGAAAATGTTAAGAGGCTCGAGGCTGAGGCCAAAAAGTTGGCGTACCCCGAAGATGAGGAATATTCTGAGGGTTCGGGCAAATCCGAGGACCGGGAAGACACCGATAGTTCCGAGGCAGGCTCCGAAAAAAATCGGGTTTCTTAGGTACATTATAGATTTTTCTTTGCTTTTGTACTTTTAAATTTTGTTGAAGCCGTTTGGCCTTTGTAAAGATTTATGTATATATACAAGCCTTTTTCCCTTCGACAAATTTCAAGCTTGTTTCGTTTTGCTTTTTTTTTTTACGATTGCAAAGATTTCGAATGCCATAGCACGTAATAATTAGGTCTAGTTCGGAGGTTCGAACAGTGCGCGTTCTTGATATTATTTTGCTTAAGACTCGTGGGGACTTGATATGACCGGAAGCTTTCTCCGAAGTGTTTACTTAAAAAAATTTAGATTATAATTTTGTCGAGGGTAGCCTTTGAACCGGTTTAGAAATTTTGAAGGCCTTATGTTACGGATCCCTGACGTCTCCAAGCCGTTCTAGGACGGCCATAGCCTTTTAAGTTTGGGTGTTTCCCAATGGGTTTATTTCCCCGAGCCATTGAGGCATGCCCGATACAACAGTCCCCGAATGGGGATGGCCGTAGCCTTTGAAGTTTGGGCACTTCCTAATAGGTTTTGTGCCCCCGAGGTTTCGTAGCCCGAGCTATCGGGGCTTGACCATGATGACAGTCCCCGAGCAGGGGTGATCTCTTGGATTCAGACAGAGGTGGCCCTTGGGCCCGATGTCCTTAAGGAACAAAATATAGTAGTTTTTAAGAGACAAAATATGTATCAGCAAGATAGAAACTTTCTTTTATCTATGTGCAACATACAAGATTGAAAATGTGTACAAGCTTCATGTTATGGCTTAAGTGGTATATGTGGGCACGGTTCATTTGACTGTTTTCCCTTACATCAAATCCTATCCACCAAGTCCAAACTTGTTTAAGTACAAAGTTTCCTTTCTTGCTAAAATCATTACCCGAGGGTGATGGCCCTTGGTATTTGAGGCCGTTCTTAGAGAGGGCTCGGATACTTTTGATGCGAACCTTGACTCTGGTCCATAGTCGGTCTTCAATTCTAAGTTAGCACGATCCACTGTTGTCTCGTTAAAAACCTTGCCAGAAAACTCATTTGGAATAAAACCGGTTCAAGGGAAAAAGAGTGCAACGCGTGCTTTCAGGCCTAATAGTTACATCATTCCTTGGTCGTTACCTTAGCAGTAGTATCGTTTTAAGTGGGTTATGTTCCAGTTATTTGGTAGCCGCTCACCGTTCACCGTTTCGAGTTTGTACGATCCATTGCCGGTGATCTCGATAATTCGATATGGACCTTCCTAATTCGGTCCCAGCTTTCCTTCATTCGGGTTATAGGTGCTCAGTGTCACCTTTCTTAACACCAAGTCCCCGGCATTGAAGTGTCGAAGGTTGGCCCTCCGATTGTAATATCTTTCAATCCGTTGCTTTTGGGCGGCCAACCGGACGAGGGCGGCCTCGTGCCTTCCATCCAACAGTTCTAGGTTCGTACTCATGGCCTCGCCATTTGACTCTTCTGTCACATATCAGAACCTGAGACTCAGTTCTCCTACTTCGACCGGTATAAGAGCTTCGGCACCGTAGACCAACGAGAATGGGATGGCCCCAGTACTGGATTTTAAGGTCATATGATATGCCCATAGGACTTCGGGCAAGATTTCCTTCTATTTTCCTTGGGCATCGGTCAACCTCTTTTTGAGGTTTTGGAGTATGATTTTGTTTGTGGACTCTGCTTGCCCGTTTCCACTAGGGTGATAGGGTGTTGATAGGATCCTTTTTATCTTATGATCTTCGAAAAACTTGCTCACTTTGTTGCCGATGAACTGCTTCCCGTTTTTGCACACGATCTCGGCCGGCATCCCGAGTCGGCATATTATGTGGTCCCATATGAAATCAATAACTTCCTTCTCCCTGACTTTCTCAAATGTCTGGGCTTCCACCCACTTAGAAAAATAATCAGTGATAAATAAGATAAATTGAGCCTTACCGGGCGCCCAAGGAAAGGGGACCAACGATGTCCATTCCCTATTTAATTAACGGCCAGGGTGACAAGACCGAATGTAGCAGTTCCCCGGGCTTATGGATAATCGGAGCATGCCTCTGACGTTCATCGCATTTTCACACAAATTACCTTGCGTCTTTTTCTATGCCAACCCAGCAATAGCCGGCTCTGATTATCTTCTGACCAACGACTCGGCGCCCGAATGATTCCCGCAATTATCCTCGTGGACTTCCCTCAAAACATACTCGGTGTCTCCCGGTCCTAGACATATGGCGAGTGGGCAATCGAATATTCTTCTTAATAGGGTACCGTCTTTGGATAAGCTGAACCGGGCCGCCTTCATACGCAGAGCTCTCAATTCTTCAGGATCCGAGTGAAATTTTCTTGTTTTCAGGTAATCTATGTATTTGTTTCTCCAGTCCCAGGTTAAGCTTGTCGAGTTTATCCTGGCATGGCCTTCCTCTACTACTAATTTCATGAGTTGTACGACCTTTCCCGAGTTGAATTCATCATCGTCGACCAAAGATCCGAAGTTAGCAAGAGCATCGGCCTCGCTGTTTTGATCCCGAGGTACATATTGTAAAATCCATTCCCTGAACCGATGTAACGTCGCATGTAGCTTATCCAGGTATCTTCGCGTTCGTTCCTCTTTGACATCGAACGTTCCATTGACTTGGTTCACCACGAGGAGGGAATCGCACTTAGCTTCGATCACCTCAGCCCCCAGGCTTTTATCCAGTTCCAGACCTGCAATCATGGCCTCATGCTCGGCCTCGTTGTTAGTCAATTTTACAATTCTAATAGATTGTCTAACTATATTACCTGTAGGTGGCTTCATCACAATGCCAATCCAAGACCCATTTGCGTTCGACGCACCCTACGTAAAGAGGGTCCAGATTCCGGAAGAGATCCCCGAGTTCAATAACAACTCCCTTTCGACCTCAGGAATTAAGGCCGGCGTGAAGTCGGCCACGAAGTCCGCCAAAATTTGAGATTTGATGATGGTTCGGGGTCGATATTCGATATCGTACCCGCTGATCTCGACGACCCATTTAACCAATCGTCCTGAGAGCTTGGGTTTATGCATTATATTTCTTAATGGGTAAGTAGTCACAACACATATGGGATGGTATTGGAAATACGGTTTTATCTTCCTAGAGGCGCTGAGCAGAGCGAGCGCCAATTTTTCTAGGTGAATATACCTAGTTTCGGCCTTGCCTAGAGTTCTGCTAACATAATAGATAGAAAATTACATACCTTCTTCTTCCCGGACCAGGACTCCACTTACCGCTACCTCAGATACCGCTAAGTACAGGTACAACTGTTCGTCTACCTTTTGAGTATGAAGTGAAGGTGGCCTCTAGAGGTACCGCTTGAGTTCTTCCAAGGCTTATTGGCACTCCGTGGTCCATGAGAAGTTATTCTTCTTCTTCAATAGTGAGAAGAAATGATGGCTCTTGTCGGAGGACCTCGAGATGAATCGACCCAAAGCGGCTATGTGCCTGGTTAACCTTTGAACGGCCTTGACATTGTCCACAATGGTGATTTCCTCGATGGCCTTGATCTTATCGGGATTAATCTCGATTCCCCGGTTGGACACCATGAATTCGAGTAATTTCCCGGACCCGACTCTTAATGCGCATTTCTCTGGGTTCAGTTTCATACTGTATTTCTTCACTATGTTGAAGGTTTCCTGCAAATGTTTCAAATGGTGCTCTGCTCGCAGGAACTTAACTAACATATCGTCAATGTAAACATCCGTTGATTTTCCTATTTGCTCTTCGAACATCCAATTTACTAGGCGTTGGTAAGTGGCACTCGTGTTTTTTAGTCCAAATGGTATTACGTTATAGCAGTAGGTACAATATTTTGTGATGAAGGACGTTTTTTTTTGGTCGTCCGTGTCCATCCGAATTTGGTTGTACCAAGAGTAGGTGTCGATAAAACTAAGGATCTCGTGGCCGGCCGTTGCATCGATCATGCGATCAATGTTTGGCAGTGGGAAAGAGTCCTTGGGGCATGCCTTGTTTAAGTCTTTATAGTCTATGTACATTCTTAATTTATTCCTCTTTTGAGGGACTACTACTACATTTGATGACCAATCCGGGTACTTAACCCCCCGGATGGACCCTATTTTAAGGAGTTTAGATACCCCGTGCTTGATGAATGCATGCTTGACTTCGGACCAAGGCCTCTTTTCTGCTTGACCGAATGGAACTTCGGATTAAGGTTTAGCTTGTGAGTAGTTATCTCCGGCGGAATCCCTGTCGTATTGAGGTGGGACCAAGCGAAATAATCTATGTTAACTATAAGGAATTGAATGAGTTTTTCCTGAGCTCGGGACTTAACCCCGGGCCCAGGTACACCTTATGATCGGGCAGGTGTTCGATCAATATGATTTGCTCCAGTTCTTCGAGCATTGATTTGGTGTCGTCGAAATCATCAGGGACTATGAAAGACCTAGGAACTCCGTAATCGTCGTCCTCACTCGTCCCCTGCTTCTTCGGTTCGATCGAGGCTGGTGTCAGTAATTGCTATTTGTTTTCCTCTTTGGCCACCGGACTTAGACCCTTCGATGTCGAAAGTGTGGATACGGGGATCACCTCGTCGAACGCGAACATCTCCTTTGCAGCCGGTTGTTCTCCATAAACTATTTTAAACTCCTAGCATCGTGAATTTCAGCACCTGGTGCAGCGTCGAGAGTACTTCCCTCATGTTGTGAATCCACGATATCCCAAACAGAGCATTATACCTCATGTCTCCTTCGATCCCGTAGAACTTTGTTTCCTAAATGGTTCCGGCGGTGTTCACTGGTTATGTTATCTCCCCTTGAGTAGTCTCACACGCCATGTTAAATCCGTTTAGAACTCTGCCTGCAGGCACGATTTGATCTTGTTGACCTAGTTGTTCCACGCCCCTCGATCTAGTGATATTGGCTTAGCTACCTGGATCAATTAACACACTCTTAACTCAAGATTTATTTATGAGTACAGATATTACCAGTGCATCGTTGTGGGGTTGCACGATGCCTTCAGCTTCTTCATCGTTGAAAGACAAGGTTCTTTCTGGTACGTAATCTCGAGTTTATTTTTCCCTCGTGATGGATACGCATCGTGCGCTTTAACATCGACCCCTGGGGAATGTCGACCTCACCAATGATCATGTTAATTACATGCTAAGGCTCCTCCTGCTCGATCTGCTAACTAGAATCTCTATTCCTGAAATGATTTTTGGCTCGATCGTTCAGGAACTCCCGGAGATGTTTGTTGTTGAATAACCGGGCTAATTTCTCTCTCAATTGTCGGCAACCTTCTATTCTGTGGCCGTGAGTACCATGATATTTACACATTAAGTTGGGGTCCCTTTAGGCTGGATCGGACTGTAGAGGTCGAGGCAGCAGCATCGACGTTGAAGTTGTACTCTGATAACCTCGACGCTTCCTTAGGCCCTATGGGCCTGTCGAAACCATTTTTGCTCATAAGTCCTAGCTTATTTTGACCTCGATCTCTACTTGACATTGGTTCACGATCGGTGTCTCTTTTGGATCTGTCACTATCTCGGAGGGGATAAAGAGACCCGGAAGAGGCCCTAAGCTGATCATCTTTGACCCTAATTTTTCATTGATACCGGTTATGCACATCGGCCCAAGTTACTGTCAGATATTCTACCAAATTTTTCTTTAACTGCTGCAAAGCCAATGAGCTTCGAGTATTATGTCCTTGGGTGAAGGCCTGAACGGCCCAATCATTTACCATCGGCGGCAGGTCCATCTGTTCTATTTAAAACCTTGACATGAACTCCCTGAGCATCTCGTTATCTCTTTGCTTTATCTTGAAAAGGTCCGACTTTCTGGTCTCGGCCTTGATGGCTCCGGCATGCGCTTTTATAAAACATCTGCAAGCATAGCAAATGAGTCAATAGAATTGGGGGGGTAAGTTGTGATACTATATCATAGCTCCCTTTGAAAATGTCTCTCCGAACTTTTTTAGCAGGACAGATTCGATCTCATCATCTTCCAAGTCGTTCCTCTTGATGGCACACGTGTATGAGGTCACATGTTCATTTGGATCATTTGTTCCATTGTACTTAGGAATTTCTGACATGCGGAACTTCTTCGGGATCGGCTTCGGAGCTGCACTCGGAGAAAAAGGTTTTTGAACAAACTTTTTGGAATCTAGGCCTTTCAATATCGGTGGTGCTCCCGGGATTTGGTCGACCTTGGAGTTGTAGGTCTCCACCTTCTTGTCATTAGATTCAATTTTCTTTTCTCCCGTTTCTACCGTTATGTCAATTCTTCGAGCATCTTTATTATCTCAGGGTTAGTCCCGGGTTCAGCTGCATTTGGCCTAACCGTGACTAGTTCATTTCTGCGAGTGTTTTTTCAGGGTGGTTTAGGCTCAACTCTATTAGGAGCGTGGCTTTGGTTCTGCAGTTGGGCTATCGCTGCCTACTGAGCCTGCAGCATTTCGAAGACCACCCGCAAGTTGATCCCATCTCCTTCACCGTCACGTGTATTTTGGGCTACCAATCGGACTCCCTCGCAGACTTTGTTCTCAGGATCGGTAGGCAAATTCGCGTTAATGGCCACATGTGAGTTGGCATCGATCGGGTCTGCGGCCGGAATTTTGTTGGGATCGGCAAGGGGCACCTCGTTACCGGGCACCATACTGTTGTTCTCGCCATGGTGGACAGACTCGGCATCCGTGTTTAGAGGGGCAGATTAGGAGTTTGACATTTTAAACTTTGACCTGAAATTAGAGACACTTCAGAGAACAAGTGTGAAGTAGGTGCGTTATGGAAATCTATATCAAATTGCCACTATTATCCTTAGCCCCACGGTGGGCACCAAACTATTTACCCTCAAAATCAGATAACAATTAAATTTGTAAGTGGTATTTAAGGATATGCAGACTGATTTGATACAAAACGATAAATTGAGTTAGAATGGACAAGTAAAGATACAGTAAATTCAAACCACGCGAGGAGGGGGATTCTAGCCTTAGTGAAACATTCACCCTCGATCCGGGCTCACAGTGGACAATATTGATGAGCGAGAGAAAAGTTTACAATAACAGTGAAAATAGTAGTATATTGCTTTGGAATGTGTGTTACCATGTGTCTAACGAATTATCAGACCCCCCTTTAACAAATTATCCGGTCGCGGATATTACGGCCTTCTATTGGTCGTGCTTGAGTGCCCGACAATGTTCTTCGAAGTCTTTCAGGATTTGGATTGATCTCGAATCATAACCCCGATATTCCCGAGGGCAGGCATCGTGCCCCCGAATTCTGACTCGATGAGACCTTTGCTTCAATTTCGATCCTTCGCAACCATATCTCGAGCTCGTCTTATCCTATTGGAGACCTGCATGTATCATGAGCTCGGTTTTTATCTGTATACACATATAACTATGTTTTCTCATACAAAAACATAAAGCTTTAGTACTTACATAAAAATCATATTGACTGAAAAATACAACTTTTCAATAGTATTTTCTTATTCCACATTTTATCATTATTATTATTATTATTATTATTATTATTATTATTATTATTATTATTATTATTATTATATATATATATAGAAAATTAGTTTCGACAGCCCGAGTTGTCTTTAAAATAGAAATTATCCAACCCCACTCAAGTCAATACGCATATACATAAAGTAAAATAATACGAAAGTGAATCCTTCACCAAAAAACTTAGTTTGGAATGCATGAGATTCTGACCCTATATATATATATATATATATATATATATATATATATAGAATTAGTTTCGACAGCCCGAGTTGTCTTTAAAATAGAAATTATCCAACCCCACTCAAGTCAATACGCATATACATATAGTAAAATAATACGAAAGTGAATCCTTCACCAAAAAACTTAATTTGGAATGCATGAGATTTTGACCCAAAAAAAAAGAAATAAATTAAAGGGTATTGAATGAAAATCTTTAAAAAGAAGAAGAAGAAGAAGAAGAAGAAGAAGAAGAAGAAGAAGAAGAAGAAGAAGAAGAAGAAGAAGAAGAAGATAGAAGTACCATATTTTGGGGGATTCACTTTTAATATTATTTTAATTTTTATATATATGTATTGTGTCGGGTTAGTTTGGGTCATTTCTATGTTAATTGGGTTATTATTTTATTAGACTGAAAATAAAAAAAAATTGTGGAATAAGAAAATATTACCAGAAAATTATATTTTTTGATCAATGCGATTCTTGTGTGAGTTAGTGAAAGTTTTATAATTTCTATGTGAAAAAAATAATTATATGGTTTGGTGAAAAAAATTGTAGTTATATGACCATTATATTTGGAAATTTACCCTGGATTTTCATATATGAAAAGACCAAACATCTTTTGGTAAAATGCCAAGCATATTCTATATTTTGTAATCTGATCCTGGGGTGTCACTCCTCCTTTTTCGGGCGAGCGAGACTTCACAAAACCCCTTTTAAATAAAAAGGCTTAATAAAGCTCGTAAAGGGAGTTTCCAATTTGGAAAGTTACAAAGAGATAGATTAATCAGAAAAGTTTAGAGTCGCCACCCGACAATTGGTTCTGGTGTGCCGGGCCACCATTTTAGAACTTAGACTCGATGCCAAGTTCATACCGAGATTTGGGTAAGGGGGTTCATTTGACTCGGGGAGAAGGTGTTAGGCATTCCTCGGGCCCCGTGAAGATCACGGTTGCGTACTCAATTTAATTGGCTTTTAAAAACATTCGAGTTGAGACAAAATAAACACAAAAGAGGTTCGAGGTCGTTCTCACCTAATATAAAAGAAAAATAAGACTAAAATACTACGACTTTCATTCGTTGCCTTCAAACACAAATACCTCGGGGCATTCCCCGGAATGTTAAAATACAAGTTCTTCAGGGCATTTCCCGGGAAAATTTAACTAAGAGAACGACCCCTCACCTCAAAGATAACAAACGCCCTGGTATTGCCTACCCAAGTGTAATCGGCCTAAGCATGCAACTAACGGACGATGTGATAGAGATAAGAGGATGATATCTAAAAAAAAGTAGAAAAATACCAGTTCAGTTCATGGCCTAGTTCTTTTATCGTTTATTTCATCCATTTAACCAAACCTGGTCCCAAAAAGCCATAGAAGACAAGAAAAAAGCGGAACATCACTGCAAATGGCATATCCCTCATGCGAACCGCATTCTGCACCTAAAGGGTCGCAGATCAGCACAAGATCTTAGGCGGTATCCAGTGTCGAAATGCGATCATATCTGCGATCGCAGATCGTATATGCGAACCGCAAATCGCACACCGAGATCGCAAATTGGAGCAGAGTCCTGGGCAAGGTTTTAATCTCAAAAATGCGACAATTAGGCCAAAAATGCGGACCGCATATCAACTATGCGGTCGCAGATTTAACACTGAATACAGATTGACCCTATGTTTCTGACAATTAGGTCCAAAATGCGAACCGCATATTAGTTATGCAGTCGCAGATTCGACACCAGCCACGGATGATTTAATTATTTGTTTCAATTTTTTCCATTGTCAACTGATTATATCAAACATCGACCATTTTATGATACTCACTAAGATGTAATTTAGGCATATCAATTCATGAAATCAACAAATTGGAGACAAACACCCACGGCTCTATTGTACTTTCATCATACTAAACAAGATGAGCAGGAATTAGGAATTGAACCTGAATGAGAATCCGTAGTGATTTTGAATATCGATACAAGCAACAGGGACAACGAGCCACGACCGGAACTCGAACCAGCAACTAGAATTGAAACCCCAGTACCTCTTTGATCGAAATTGATTCTCGAAGGCCTTTCTCTACCAAAAACAAGATTGAAGAAAGTAGAACTATATGTTCCTCTGTTTTTGTTTTTGTTACAACCCGTAAAATTCGTACATTAAAATACACTGTGAAATAGCTCACATATGAGGACCCAAGAACCCGGAAAATGGTTTAAAGTTAAGAAAAAGAACAAAGGTGTCGCATAGCTAGATATGCGGACCGCAAAGCACAAATTCGGACCGCATATCCAACATTAGGGTCGCAAACTGAGACAGAGTTCTGGGCTGAAATTGTGTCAAATATGCGGCCAGTATGCGGACCGCATAATGCAAATGCGGACCGCAAATATGACACCCTCCATCGCAGAATGGAACAGAGTTCTGGGCTGAATCAGTGTCTGGAATGCGACCAGAATGAGATCGCATTGTTGAAAATGCGAACCGCAAATCTGGCCCTTCTGTGTCGCATAATGCAACAGATTTCTGGGTTGAGATTTGCGACCAGAATGCGAACCGCATACCCTGTTTGCGGTGGGTATGCGATTGCAAACCTGAAATTTGTCAGGTACGTGTGCCACTTACTTCTAGGCCTATAAAAGGGACCCAAACCCGTCCCTCCTTCATTTTTCTAAGTCCCAGCATAGTAGAAAGCCCCAAACGACCCCTCTCTAAGCCCTCACATCAAAACAACCAAATTCCTCTCTTCCAAACTCTAAATTGAAGAAGGGAAGCAAGAAATTGAAGAGCTAAAGGAAACCCTAGCTGAGTTTCCCCCTCCTACGAACCCCATTGGAGGCAAAGACCTAGAAATTGAGGAATCGAAGAAGAGGGTCAAATAATTCACATGCAAGGTAAGTTACTACTCCCTTTCATGTGGTTTTCCCTTAGACATTCATGATGGGGGGGGGGTTGCATGCCTGTAAGAACTTACGGGAGTATGACTAGGAGCCATGAAATCGAAATAAGTGGGGTTAAACGGAATGGGTCATGATTATTAAGGGTTGTAAATGAGTTGCATGTGCTATAAATACGTTTAACGAAGTTTAGGGAAGGAAGGGTGCAAAGAACCTCCACATGAATTTAGGGAAATCTTGGTTAATGATAGCTATCACGCGTAGTGAGTAACCATTGAGCTATTCTTTAATTGTAGACTAAAGAATTATGGAAAATTCCGTAGCTTGAGAACCGACGCAATAAGCACCAGGTATGTGAGACTATACCGTTCTTTCTTTTGCACGATTCCTATTGAATACAATGCCACGAATGAGCCCCAAAGAACATTCTATTCTTAGAAGCTAGTGTTGCTTATGTTGTTCTTCCCTCTATGGAATGATTATTCTTGCTTCATGGTAACAATGTTGACGGAAATCTTGAGTATTATAACTATCATGTTAAAAAGGTATTCTTAATTACATGAAAAAGAAGGGATAATAAATGTATGTCACTAAAACAAGTCTGGAACACATGTTCATAAATAAGCTCGCAATGTATTACGTGTATATATATATATATGTGTGTATGATTGAATTCGTATAACCGCGCCTTGCAAAGGCCGGGTATGAGCCCACAGAGGCATATGTTATGACCGAGCCTAGTACGGCCGGGTAAGGCATGCTATGAGATGATAATGATGAGCCCACAGAGGCATATGATGATGAGTCCACAGAGGCGTATGACGATAAGGAGCCCATGGAGGCGTATGTGATTGTGTGGTAATGTGTATGTAAACGGTTTCGGTAACAGTAAATGTATATGAAAATGGCTAGCCCACAGTGGCGCAGATAGTGGTTTAAGGTAACGATTACGTAACGCATCCGGTAACAATAACAAATGTACATGAAAATGGCAAACTCGCAAGGGTGAAAGTATAATGCTATAATGACGGAAATAGGCATTATAACAACAATGTCATAGAGGAGGGTAATTAGACATAAATATTACAACAGGTCATGGTTAGCTGCCCTCAGAGGCAAATCCTTTGTTACGAGTTACATGTTTCTATCCTGATGCTTATATTACTGCTCTTATATTGTGTTTCCTGTCTTACATACTCAGTACATTTTCCGTACTGACGTCCTTTATTTTGTGGACGCTGCATATCGTTCTGCAGGTCCTAATAGATTGATAGACGGAGCTCCCCCACCGCAGTAGGCTATCAGTTCAGCAGATACTAGCAAGACTCATCCTTCGGACTTGCTACATTTTGGTATGCATTTTGTATAGACACTTCGGGCATGTCGGGCCCCTGTTCCTACCTAGGATGTAAAACGTCTGTTCTTGTAGAGGCTCAAATGACAATGTCAGTAGTGTAACGACAAATGTTGGTTATGTATGGACAGGTGTCAGAGTATATACACGTTTTGTAAATCTTATGCCTAACACACGGTAATACACTTCCACGGAGATGCGTATGTATGTATGTGCACGAAGTGGGTCTCCGATGAAAGGTCCAATTAAACGATCTTTTTGTTAGAAATAATAAGAAAGAAAGTATAGAAAGTAAGATAACTGCAGTGAAGCGTTCGCCGATACTCTGCAAGCAGGGTCCAGTGCCCGTGTCGCGGTCCCTCCGGGCGGGGCGTGACAAGGATTGGTATCAGAGCAGGTCGTGTCTTAGGGATTGTCTATGAGCCGTGTCTAGTAGGGTCTTGATAATGGGTGTGTTGCGCGCCATATTTTATAATCAGGAGGCTACCTGACATTTAGGAATGTTCCCTTTTTTTTTTTTTCTAAATCTTGATCGTGCATAGAGCTAAGTCGTAAGTGTTCATCTCTAATACTCGCCTTGTTTTCCTACAGCGATGCCTTCGGCTAGGAAGCAAGTCAATAGCAGACGGCTCGATATAAATGCCGGAGAGGGGACCAATCAGGTGCCCCACACGGTGGAAGGCCAAAGCGAGACGCCTTCTCGGACCTCATCTACTCCTCCTCCCCCAGAGGATATTAGAAGCCGCCCAGCCTCCCCAGTCCCTTCTTCTGATGCTACAGACCAGGACCTGAGGACTGCGGTGCAATTGTTGACTAGCCTGGTAGCTTCTCAGGCTCGGAGGCAGAATGCCGGTACTACTGAGAGACCGGTCAGTACGAGGTCCGCGACTTCATCAATTTGGATCCTCCAGTGTTTACCAGGTCTGATCCTAAGGAAGACCCGCAGGATTTCATTGATCAGATACACCGCACACTGCGGGTTATGCATGCCAGTGACACAGAGGCAGTAGAACTGGCTTCTTATCGATTACGGAACTTAGCAGTGTTCTGGTATGACGGTTGGGAGAGATCCAGGGG
>MCJB01027399.1:43217-61609 GCA_002018475.1 Nicotiana obtusifolia
TAGATATGAGCATTTTGAATTTCTAGTGATGTCGTTCGGGCTAACAAATGCCCCGGCTGCTTTCATGGACCTCATGAACACTGTATTCAGGCCCTATCTTGATGTGTTCGTGGTGGTGTTCATTGATGATATTTTGGTGTATTCCCGCTCAGAGGTAGAGCATGTAGGTCACTTGTGGATAGTATTGCAGACCCTTCGGGACCACGGGTTATATGCAAAGCTCGCCAAATGTGAGTTTTGGCTGAACTCAGTGGCATTCTTAGGCCATGTGATATCTGATGAGGGTATTAGTGTCGATACTCAAAAGATCGACGCAGTCAAGAATTGGCCAAGGCCTACTACACTATCAGAAGTCCGTAGCTTCTTGGGGTTAGCAGGATATTATAGGCGGTTTGTAGAAGGATTCTCTTCTATATCCGCGCCGTTAACTAAGATGACCCAGAAAGCTGCAAAATTTCAATGGACAGATATTTGTGAGCGGAGCTTTCAAGAACTGAAAGATTGATTAACATCCGCTCCAGTCCTTGCTCTTCCCGACAGAACTAAGGGTTATGTGGCATATTGTGATGCCTCTAGCATAGGTTTGGGATGTGTACTGATGCAGCATGGGAGGTGATTTCTTATGCTTCGAGACAGTTGAAGAAGCACAAAAAGAATTACCCAACCCATGACCTGGAATTGGCTGCTGTGGTATATGCCTTAAAGACATGGTGACACTATCTCTATGGTGTCCACGTCGACATCTACACAGACCACAAAAGTTTACAATACATATTTAGTCAAAAGGAGTTAAATTTGAGACAACGACATTGGCTTGAATTACTGAAAGACTACGACGTTGAGATATTGTATCATCCGGGCAAGGCCAATGTTGTGGCAGACGACCTCAGTCGTAAGTCAATGGGAAGTTTAGCACACCTTGAGGCAGGCAGACGGAGTTTAACCAAAGAACTTCATCAGCTAGCCAGCATGAGAGTCAAATTGATAGACCCCGAAGATGGAGGTGTGGTTGTACACAACACCTCTAAATCATCTCTCGTAGCCGAGGTGAAAGCATGGAAATACGAAGATCCCACCTTGATGCAATTGAGAGAGGGCATTCAGCAAGGTAGGATCTCAACTTTCGAGATCGCAGGAGATGGGACCTTGAGGTGTCAAGGCCGATTGTGTGTGCCTGATGTAGCAAAATTGCGAGAGAAGATCATGAGGGAAATCCACCAATCCAGATATTCCATCCATCCTGGCTCAACCAAAATGTATCATGATGCCAAAGAACAGTATTGGTGGAGTGGGATGAAGAAATCAATTGCGGAATTCGTAGCTCAGTGTCCTAATTGCCAACAGGTAAAGACAGAACATCAGAAACCTGGTGGACTGCTCCAAGATATAGAAATTCCGACTTGGAAATGGGAGGTGATTAACATGGACTTCATTGTTGGATTACCTCGCTCCAATCGTAAGTTCGACTCCATCTGGGTGATAGTGGATCGGCTTACCAAGTGTGCTCATTTTCTACCAGTTAAGGCAACCTACACAGCTGAGGATTATGCAAAGTTGTACATCAAAGAAATTGTTAGGCTTCATGGGGTGCCAATGTCTATTATATCCGACAGAGGAGCCCAATTCACAGCTAACTTCTGGAGGTCTTTTCAGAAAGGTTTGGTTACACAAGTAACTCTTAGCACAACTTTTCACCCGCAAACTGACGGGCAGGCTGAGCGTACCATTCAGACACTAGAAGATATGCTGCGAGCATGTGTTCTAGACTTCCAAGGTAGTTGGGATGACCATCTTCCACTTATAGAGTTTGCCTACAATAACAGCTACCACACCAGTATTAAGATGGCCCCATATGAGGCAGTGTATGGGAGGAAATGTAGATCGCCAATTGGGTGGTTCGAAGTTGGTGAAACTGAGCTGTATGGCCCCAATTTGGTCGATCAAGCCGTTGAGAAAGTACGAATGATACAGGGACGATTGAAGACAGCACAAAGCAAGCAGAAGTCCTATTCCGACATCCGACGTCGTGACTTGGAGTTTCAAGTTGGTGATTGGGTGTTCCTGAGAGTCTCACCCATGAAGGGTGTCATGCGTTTTGGGAAGAAGGGTAAACTGAGCCCGAGATACATCGGTCCGTACAAAATCCTTCGGCGGATTGGACATGTTGCTTATGAATTAGAGCTACCCTCCGAGATGGAATTCGTCCATCCGGTGTTCCATGTGTCCATGTTGAGGAAATGTATCGGAGACCCTTTCCAGGTCGTCCCAACCCAAGACATACAGATCACAGAGGACCTAACCTACGAAAAAGTACCAGTGTCCATAGTGGACCGACAGGTCCGCAAGCTAAGAACAAAAGATGTGGTTTCGGTCAAGGTATTGTGGAGGAACAGGAACGTGGAAGAGATGACATGGGAAGCGGAGGAAGAGATGAAAACTAAATACCCGTACTTGTTCCTGCAGGTGGATGATGATGGTGATTCCAAGGAAATGCAGGACGCACTGGAAGGAGAAACGTCCTTAAAAGGTAAATAAGAACTTCATTATTTCTTTCCATTTAATGATGGGGTTCAGTGGCGCCCGAACGAAGCCCATAAGAGTCTTGGGACTCCTTCCCCTCTACAGTATTACCTGTCATCTAATGGCGGCCTGTACTGGCCTCCATAGATCCCTACATTCGAGGACGAATGTTCCTAAGGGGGGAGAGTGTTACAACCCGTAAAATTCGTACATTAAAATAAACTGTGAAATAGCTCACATATGAGGACCCAAGAACCCAAAAAATAGTTTAAAGTTAAGAAAAAGAACAAAGGTGTCGCATAGCTAGATATGCAGACCGCAAAGCACAAATGCGGACCGCATCCAACATTAGGGTCGCAAACTGAGACAGAGTTCTGGGCTGAAATTGTGTCAAATATGTGGCCAGTATGCGGACCGCATAATGCAAATACGGACCGCAAATATGACACCCTCCATCGTAGAATGGAACAGAGTTCTAGGCTGAATCAGTGTCTGGAATGCGACCAGAATGCGATCGCATTGTTGAAAATGCGAACCGCAAATCTGGCCCTTCTGTGTCGCATAATCCAACAGATTTCTGGGTTGAGATTTACGACCAGAATGTGAACCGCATACCCTGTTTGCGGTGGGTATGCGATCGCAAACCTGAAATTTTTCAGGTACGTGTGCCACTTACTTCTAGGCCTATAAAAGGGACCCAAACCCGTCCCTCCTTCATTTTTCTAAGTCCCAGCATAGTAGAAAGCCCCAAACGACCCCTCTCAAAGCCCTCACATCAAAACAACTAAATCCCTCTCTTCCAAACTCTAAATTGAAGAAGGGAAGCAAGAAATTGAAGAGCTAAAGGAAACCCTAGCTGAGTTTCCCCCTCCTATGAACCCCATTGGAGGCAAAGACCTAGAAATTGAGGAATCGAAGAAGAGGGTCAAATAATCCACATGCAAGGTAAGTTACTACTCCCTTTCATGTGGTTTTCCCTTAGACATTCATGATAGGGGGTGGGGGTTGCATGCCTGTAAGAACTTATGGGAGTATGACTAGAAGCCATGAAATCGAAATAAGTGGGGTTAAATGGAATGGGTCATGATTATTAAGGGTTGTAAATGAGTTGCATGTGCTATAAATACGATTAATGAAGTTTAGGGAAGGAAGGGTGCAAAGAACCTCCACATGAATTTAGGGAAATCTTGGTTAATGATAGCTATCACGCTTAGTGAGTAACCATTGAGCTATTCTTAATTGTAGACTAAAGAATTATGGCAAATTGCTAGCTTGAGAACAGACGCAATAAGCACCAGGTATGTGAGACTATACCGTTCTTTCTTTTGCACGATTCCTATTGAATACAATGCCACGAATGAGCCCCAAAGAACATTCTATTCTTAGAAGCTAGTGTTGCTTATGTTGTTCTTCCCTCTATGGAATGATTATTCTTGCTTCATGGTAACAATGTTGACGGAAATCCTTGAGTATTATAACTATCATGTTAAAAAGGTATTCTTAATTACATGAAAAAGAAGGGATAATAAATGTATGTCACTAAAACAAGTCTGGAACACATGTTCATAAATAAGCTCGCAATGTATTACGTGTATATATATATATGTGTATGATTGAATTCGTATGACCGCGCCTTGCAAAGGCCGGGTATGAGCCCACAGAGGCATATGTTATGACCGAGCCTAGTACGGCCGGGTAAGGCATGCTATGAGATGATAATGATGAGCCCACAGAGGCATATGATGATGAGCCCACAGAGGCGTATGACGATAAAGAGCCCATGGAGGCGTATGTGATTGTGTGGTAACGTGTATGTAAACGGTTTCGGTAATAGTAAATGTATATGAAAATGGCAAGCCCACAGTGGCGCAAATAGTGATTTAAGGTAACGATTACGTAACGCATCCGGTAACAATAACAAATGTACATGAAAATGGCAAATTCGCAAGGGTGAAAGTATAATGCTGTAATGATGGAAATAGGCATTATAACAAAAATGTCATAGAGGAGGGTAATTAGACATAAATATTACAACAGGTCATGGTTAGCTTCCCTCAGAGGCAATTCCTTTGCTACGAGTTACATGTTTCTATCCTGATGCTTATATTACTGCTCTTATATTGTGTTTCCTGTCTTACATACTCATTACATTTTTCGTACTGACGTCCTTTATTTTGTGGACGCTGCATATCGTGCTGCAGGTCCTAATAGATTGATAGACGGAGCTCCCCCACCGCAGTAGGCTGTCAGTTCAGCAGATACTAGCAAGACTCATCATTCGGACTTGCTACATTTTGGTATGCATTTTGTATAGACACTTCGGGCATGTCGGGGCCCTGTTCCGACCTAGGATGTAAAACGTTTGTTCTTGTAGAGGCTCAAATGACAATGTCAGTAGTGTAACGACAAATGTTGGTTATGTATGGACAGGTGTCAGAGTATATACACGTTTTGTAAATCTTATGCCTAAAACATGGTAATACGCTTCCACGGAGATGCGTATGTATGTATGTGCACGAAGTGGGTCTCCGATGAAAGGTCCAAATAAACGATCTTTTTGTTAGAAATAATAAGAAAGAAAGTAAAGAAAGTAAGATAACTGCAGTGAAGGGTTCGCCGGTACTCTGCAAGCAGGGTCAGGTGCCCGTGTCGCGGTCCCTCCGGGCGGGGCGTGACAGTTTTTGTTCCTTTTTTTGAAATTTTTTGAAGAAGAAGAAGACTCCAATTGATTGATGGTTTCTGTGAAGACTCCGATCCTCTCTAAAACCTCTCTTTTGCTCTCCAAGGTAACTGACTTCCTCTTCCTGCTCTCCAAGAAAACCGACTCTCTCCAGAGGATCCTCCCTCTCTTTTTGTAATTTCCCCCAATTCTGTTATATGAATAGTGGAGTCGTGTGTGCAGTGAATCGATGGAATCATGAATGAAATCCTCTCTTGTCAGAGTTTGTTATCTGATGTGGCAAAGAGAGGGAAAGAATGGGCTAGGTTATTGGGCTGCTGAATTTGGCTTATTTTTAGAATTGGGCTCCAATATAAAATTGGGCCAGAAGTAAAACTAAAAATCTGTTTTTAAACATGCCCAAAATACAAGGATTTTGATTGAATTAAGGAGATAAGAACTTGGAATTATTTTTGGGTATTTTTCAATTTTGAACCTAAAACAGAATTAAATTTAATAATAAAGGGAATTCCTACATAGATAAACTCAAATAATTATTTTAAAAATACTATAACTTTTAGAGGCGATTCTAATGCGTGGGTCAAAAATTACATGTCTACATGGGATATTAATTTTTATAATTGCAAATATACAATTTTGTTGGTCAACAAAGTACTTTACTATAACTCCGACAAAACCTTTTCGGGTGCCTTGATGAATTTGCCTCTTTTAATTTGCCACAATCAATTTCCTTTCCCCTTTCCTAGTGAAAGAAAAAGCTTTTGTGGCTTTACACCTTTCTACAAATCAACCAGGGGCGGTCCTTTCATAAAGAAAGTAAAGTAAATTTTTTAGGTCTCTTATTTATGGAGGCTCCATTTTTTATTACACTTAATATGTTACGTATAAGTTTTAAAAAAAGTTCTGTGAAGTGAAAACGTTTGATTTCTTTATTTAACAAGTATAGAGAAGAAGGATTTGCAACTGCTTAATTTCTGTCAAGAAAATTGCATTTGAAATGAATATCGAACCCGAATTTCGTAAGAAACATATGATATATAGGAAGTAACAATTTGATGAGAATGTTGATAATAAAATCCCAAAATCTTTTGATTACTTTATACATAGTAGACAAGGCTATTTTTTCACTTCAAAGTAGATTTGAACAATTCGAAGCATATGAAAATATTTTTGATTTTCTATTTACCGGTAAAAATTAGCTTGAATGTTCCTTAAAGAATAATAATCAATTCGATATTGATGGTTTAGATTTATTTTTGGTATTAAAATTGGTATTAAAATATTAAGAAAAATAGTACAATTAGAAAATAATAGTTTAATTGATACACTCGGTCAAATAAAAAGATTTGATTCTTTTTCCAATGTCTATATTACTTATGGAATAATTTTAATAACTTTTGTTACCGTCACTTCTGCAGAAAGAAATTTTTAAAATTAAAATTGATAAAAATCTTACCTAAGATCAACAATGTCAATTAAGAAATACCTATTAGGAGTTATTGATAAAAAAAAAATTAGTAATACCTTTGTATCTAAGAAATGCTAGAAAAAGAAACTTCGAATATATAAATAAATAATTTTAAAAAAAATTAAAGTCCCTCCTAAAGTCTCACTTTAGGCCATAAAACTAGTGGGGCCACCCTGAAATCAACTCATCTAAACACTCACTTCTTTGTTGGAAATCCAGCTAAGCTTCACTCGACGCCTCTAATTTCATGGCTCCCTCATCGGCTCGGTTTTGCAACTTCCTAATGTTAGGTGGAAGTCCGCACACAAACTCCTGTGCACGCCTCGCTTCTCCCTCCAAGCCTTCAAGCTTTTCTAATTCCCATCGCGCTACAAAATACTCTATGACTTCAGCATAATCGCCCAGCCTCTGGGATATGGCAGAGAAGTGCTCAAATATATACGGATCTCGTCCCTCGTACATGAGGTGCATTGGCATCCTAATTTTCTTCTTCATCATGTTTGCAATAGCTAGCGTAGTCACGTTCGGATCCACTTCAAGCAACTTTTCAATAATCTTAGTGGAAGCATTTTCGTCCGCTGCAGTGGTTCCACATATACGCGCTAGCACGGGGTCCCCGCCTTCTTTGGCTAACCTGGCCATCTTGCCATGCGACAAAAACGTGGCTCGTTCTTGAAAGGATGCGTACACGAACCCCAAATATGGATTTTTCTCTGTCCATTATCCTAAGTTGCAAGGATTCAAAACGAACAACTTATTAATAATATAAAAAAATTAACACAAAAAAGTTGCATGCAATTGCTTCTTATATGATTATCTTGCAGAATTTTAGTATTTTCAAATTCAAAAGTTACTTATTAGATGCTCAAATAACAAATCAAGGAAGTTGGGTGATTTACTATACAAGAGGTAAGATAAGGAGATCATACTAACTAATTTGACCATCAATGTCAACAGTTTTATAGCTTGTTTGGCACAAGCTTCTTCAAAGTCAAAAGCATTTTTTTTTAAATATATTTTTTTTCAAAGTTAAAGTGTTTGGCCAAACTTTTAGAAGAAAAATAAAAAATGCTTTTGAGGAGAAATAGAAGTAGTTTTAAAGAAGCAAAAAAAAGTAGCTTCTCTTCAAAAGTACTTTTTTGAAAAACAATTTTGAGAAGAATACACTTAGAAGCAGTTTTTAAAAGCTCAGCTAAATATTAATTGCTGCTCAGAAGTGCTTTTCAAATTAATTAGTCAAACACAAAATGCTTCTCACCAAAAAAGTACTTTTGAAATAAAGCACTTCTCAAAATAAACTAATTTTTATAGCTTGGCCAAACAGACAATTAATAGCAATATGGTCCTTGTCAGTTACTACATATTTACTTAGAAACCGAGTTAAGAAATGGTGAAACGATAATTCAAATAAAAATAATGTCAACGTTTATAAATAGAGTTAACTACTGCGGTGGTTGTTTAACGGTCATCTAATTTGATAAGGGTACAAGATTTAGAGCATAATGTGTAACTCTCATCTAGCATGGCCGTTTTCTATGCTCGCTCTGCTTGGACAGAGTTATCATTTCAAGTTACCTGTAACTTGATTTAACTATAATTATAATAATGTAAAAAAGATTTTCTCTTTTTTCTTTTTTTTGAAAAATTTTCAGGGAAACCCACAGCCACTATTAGGGGGTGTTAAAGGATATTTAAAAATCGACTAAACCGATCGAACCGTACTGCACCGAATTAATTTTTAGATTTTTTTAAATAAAATCGTAGATTTTTATATAAATTTATAACTGACCGATAATTAGGGTAGGTTTTTATTTTATGAAAATAAACCGAAGAAATACCGAATCGTACCGAATAAATTTATATGTGAAAAAATTTATATATTAAGTTTAAAAATACTAATATTTTAAATTTTTCCTTTGGCCTTTGGAATTATGAAAACTGTTACAAGCCAACAAGTAATTAAACTCAAAATTCTAATTTCCAAATCAATTACGCTACTCCTGCTGAAACTAAATTATTTTCAGCATATTTACTAGCAGGACACAAAATATTCTAGCAGTTATGAGTATCAAACTAAAATGTATTGAATATATTTTCTTTCGTATGATTTAGATTTATTTTTTGAATATTTAATCTTCTATAGACTTTATTCTTGAGTCTCAACCTGGTTAATATATTTTCACTCGTGTAATTTATATTTTACTTTTCTTTGTTTAGTTTCTTTTTACGCTGCTGTTGAATAGTTGATGGATCTATACTCTGGCCAACTTTCATGTTTTTTAATTTATCACTCTTTAAACATTAAAAATACAGTTTTGCTAAGTCCTATGAAAGTACGTATGTTATTGCATTCTACTTCTACTAGTGACTTTTACATGATATTCTAAAAAATATCAAAAATTAACCGAGCTGTGCCGATATCGATGAGAAATCGACATGATTGGGACGGTTTCGAAAAATTTAATTTTGATTATACATAATAGAATAACCAAAAAAATATATTAATATAACATAAATTTTATAAAAAATCGATTGAACCGAACCATTGACACCCCTGGCTGCTACCCTTCAAGTGCAAAAAAGAACTTACACTACCAATATATTAGCAGTTATAATTATAAATGGGTTATTTTCTACATTCTTTTGTCATCTTATTGTTGTAGGTCATCTTCATTAAATCGATGGTGTAGAGAAATTATACACTATTGAGCTATAATAATTTTATTTAAAAGAAATAAGAATATTACTAAAAAGAAGATATAATAGATAAATTGTGACAGATGGAGTACTATACTATGCACTATTAAACAAAATAATTTTATATGGTGTTAAGATCGGGAATTCGGGTAGTGCGGAATTTAACCAAACAATGTTATAATAATAATAACAAAGACAATGCAAGTTGAAAACAACAACAATTAAAACATATAAAGAAGGCACTAATTTAACGTGATTCGGTCAGTGTGACCAACATCCACATGCGGAGAAGAGCAGTTTCACTATAGCAACAAAAGTACAAAAGAGCGTACGAAATTAGAGTAAATACTCTAATTTATCCCAAATAGCCCCGATAGAATAACCTGACAAGATCAATCTGAAGAAAGGGGATCACATAAGTGTTTCCCAACACTCAACTCTCTTACAAAATACTCTCAATTACTAAAAGAGGGAAAAAATAAGAAATGAAGAACTCAAATCTTGTTTTGGTGTGTTTAAGAAAGGAGAGCAGCATGAGTATTTATAGGAGAAATTGAACTAAGTATTGCGAGTTTAGAAAGGCAAGTTGCCAACTTGCAAGAGATCTCCACACTTATTCAAATTGGTGACCGAGAATAAATCTCTGGCAAGCACACCTTTCTTACAGACACATGCCTATTTATCAATTAAGAATGAGTTAAATTTTTACAATTAAAAAAATCATCCTTTTCTTGTAAAGCCAATTAGGCCATATTACATATGGGATTTAAGTTATCAATAAAAATTAACATGTGATAACAAATTATTGTTACTATTTTTATCAAATTATCAATTTTAATGCTTACCAAAATATTTATCTGATTAGTTATTATTTTTACCAAATTATCAGCTAATATTTATGTAAAGATTTACCTAGTTAGTTATCATTTTTGTCAAATTATTAATTAAATAAGTGACCCCATATATATAAATATATATATATATATATATCTTATACCATAACATAGAACTTATTAAACTCTTTAGCAATATATGCTCAGAACACCACTTACCATTCCAGCTCGAATCAAGTATTGCAGTGTCTTCTCAATCATCAACAGTAGCAGATCGCCATGTCGATTCTCCTCAGCTGTCCACGCTCGAGTCCAAATTGCCCATGGACTTGGGCTTGACCCTGTCTCATCTCGTACTCCCTCCCACGTATTAATCACGGTCTGGTAAGTGGGCAAAGCATCCTCAGTTAGCATATTACCCACTAGCATCACAAAATACTCGTCCGGAAGCCCGAAAACTCGTTGCCTTAGAGCCCGAACCTCTTCGACAAATTGTTCGGGCCCTTGAGATGGGTCAGGGAGAAACTCACTGGGCTGCCAGCATTTCTCTACGGGCTTGCGAAGAGGGAGGATGCTTTCGGAAACCCAAGATTCTAAAGACTAGAAGATTTCCAGTTTTTCTGGTGGCATTGAATGAGTAATTTGGGGACGTGCGGGTGAAGCCACCGCGAAGATCGGCTGTAACCTCCGCGATGAGGTGGTTTTGCGACGGAGGACGGTGGTTATGGGTTGAGGTGACATCCGTGCAGTCGATTGGATGGTGAATTGAGAGAAAGTTGTGGGTTGCATATACTAATGAGCGTTATAAAGAGGCGTTATTAGATGGGTGACCAATATTGTTTACAAGGAGATTTTATTGATAAGGACAGTTTCTTGATTCTTTGACCTGAAAGTTTTCAGAACTGGTGCAGAATATCTTATTTGATTTCTTCTAATTAACCATCTAGTCTAGCTCCGTCCTCCCTAGCTAATCTAACATATTGATAAAAGGTCCTTTCTCCTTTTTCCAATTAAATAAGATAAACTCTAAAGTCATAACATGCTGCTTCTTCCGTCCTCCAATTCAAGTAAATCAACAAAAACGTGGCTAACTGCGGTGATTACTTCTTAGAAATAGAATACACTAAATTTTGGCTACACTAGTTTAAGCCTAAGCAACAGCTTATCCTATTTTTATTTTTATTTTTTGGGTCCAACAGCTTATCCTATTGAAAAACATTGGATTTAACTATATCATAAAGAGAGACACATTTAATTTCTAATAAAAAATGGAGCCAATTGAGCAATGTAAATAAAATGGTCCATGGCTATTTAATTAAGGATGAAATTAATAGCATACTACTAAAATTTATAGAAAGAGTTTATTCCTAAGCGTAGCTTGACACTTTAGAAAACCAAAAATTAACGAGAAACAAATATGCCCGATAAAAAGATAATCTTTACAGTTTAATTCATGCATTACAAATTCATGCATTATTATCTTTGCGTTATAACGAGTGACTTGTTTAAACCAAACTATTTCAAAACGGAGGTCGCCACACACAAGTCCTGTTTGTGTCCATCGGTGTTTTAAAAGGCGTGGGCGTAAGGCGAGGCGTTTTACATATGCCTCAGCGAGGCGTAAGTCTTGAGGCACGGGGCGTAAGCCCCATAAGTATTTAATTTTTAATATTTTATAAAATAATATAATTACAGTAAATATTTATAAACAGATAAAATTACATAAAAAATAAAAATATATATATATTATATATATTTGTGTGCGTGCGCGCGCGCGCGCTCCATCCCAAAAAAAAACTAGTCAAAACAAATCTACTATATGCTACTTAGAAGCACAAGTAACTTGATTCGAAAAGAATAAAGTTTTCTACATGGAGGAACAAAAAGGATGACTAACCTGCAATTTGAACTTTGAAATTGTTGCTATGAAGGAGAATGGAGTTGTGCTTATATTGGTAAAAGAATTGAATATTCGTTGCTTTTGGGAGATATTAGCAGACTAGCGGACAAGATAAAGAATTGAGAAAGACCATGAATTAAGGCTTCAATCAATAAAAAAAGTCTTAACTTTTAAATTTAATACATTTCAGTTCTTTTTTAAAACTTTTGAGTAATTGCCAAGTTGACTTTTGAGAATTTGGATATTATATGAAGGACTTATTCAACAAATTTTGTTTTAATTTGAAAAAGTCTCTGGGGCTTACGCCTCACTAAGAAAATGTGCCTCAAACGCCTGGGCTTACGCCCCGAAATGCTGGGCGTACGCCTCTTGAGACTTTCGCCCCACACCATCGCCTCGAGGCGTTTTTGGTGCGCCTCGCCCCAGTGCTCGCCCCGAAAAAGCTTTTTAAAATACTGGTGTCCATTTTTAGCAACTTCTCCATGTGCTTTATGTTGGGTGTGTGTAAACAAAGTCCCACGTGAAAAGTAAAAAAGAAAAAGAAGTTACTTATAAGGTGTAATTGGTTACTCTTAATAGTGTGTGAAGCCTTTTTGGGAAAATCATGTAGGCTTGACCCAAAGTGGATAATATTACACTATGTTAAGAGTATCTTTGGACTGCTCTACCCTGACTTTTGGTTTAGAGCCAATGGTTTAGCGGGACTATGGAGATGGCGGAATGTGGCGTATGGGCCCGGCTTAGTGCCTTTGCCCGTCTATGGGGTTTACGACCTTACCTGTAGCTTTCAAGACGCATACACAACCTTTGGGCTTCGGAGACTATAAATACTCAAAATCATGTGAATGGCATACAGTTAATCTCATTAGCCCATGAATGGTGATGGGACATGTGAAAGTTAGTTTAATAAGGAGACTATTGGATGTGTATGAACAAAGTCCCACATGAAAAGTAAAAAAGAAAACGAAGCTACTTATAAGGAGTTGCATACTCTTAATAGTGTGGGGCGTTTTGGGAAAAATTGTGCGGGTCTAGCCTAAAGTGAACAATATTACACCATCTTAAGAATATCTTTAGGCCGTTTTAGCCTAACACTTCAAGCATTCTCATGGTGCTTCCCGTCAACTGCAATGGTTCTACATATGCCGTTTGACATAAGAATTGTGAAATTCCAAATAAAAAAGAAAGTGAATTTTTTTGAAGTGAAAATGTTATTTGAAAATTAGAGTTGTGTTTGGACATGAATACAAGTTAATGTTGTTTTTAAATTTTTGTGAGTGATTTGAAGTGAAAATTTTGAAAAATAATTATTTGAAATTTTTTAAATTTTCAAAAAATTTCAAAATTCAATTTCAAGTGAAATTTGAAATTTTCATAGCCTAACACTGATTCCAAAAAAAGTGAAATATTTTTTTATGGCCAGACGGGCCCAAATCTCATCACCTTTTGACTTTTGGATATTTGCTTTTGATCATATTTTCAAAATCCCTAACGATCGCCTATATCCCTAACAAGCATTCAATGAAGTGTGAGTCCCCAATGTTGCCACAAATCAACCGTGTTTTGTTTAAAACTCACACTTTCAACAAGGACATAAATGATTTCTTCTAAGTACACGCAAGAGTATTAAAAAGCCTAGCTGTAGTTCCTTCTTCTAGTTATGGTTAACTGGACTTTTTATCTGTTCTCTTAATTTAGTTGGCACACCAAATCATCCATTAATATGAATGACGTTACTACCTTTGTTCTTACTACTACCTCACATGAAACTTTGGAACTTTAAGCCTCTTAAAACAATATACAATCAGACTTAAAAGCTATAGTGAGATGTTATGATAATACCAGCTCGTAATACTATCAACGCCAATAAGGAGGAATATCTACCACATCAAGCCATTCAGGAAAAAAAAAAAAATTTACTCTTAAAAGTTTAGGACCTCTCTTTTTCTGTTCCCTTTTTGTAACTATCGATTTGATACGAATATACTTTGAAATGATCTTTTCTTACTATTAGTCATACAGTTTCTATTACCCTATACTTTTTACTGTTAAAGGTAAAACCAATATGCATATGATCTTAAATCGTTCACTAATAAAATAACCCTGAAAATGCAAAACAGGATAACGAATTGGGATGGAGGAAACATGATATACATGCTATCTGGAGTATTAATGAAAGAATACTTCTACGCATTTGTAAATCATCATTAATACAGATCTTAAATTCCTACACAAGGAACAAATTGACAACAAAACAAATAAAATCAATAATTTGGCATGATAATCATTATCATGATTCTCTTTATTTTAGATGAAATTCATGAATTGATGTTATAGCATGCTAGCTGTGACCATAACCGGAAGAAGTCTGTCCATTTTCAAGAGCAGAAGGGATTGTTTCTGAAGATTTGGCGTGTAGATTTTGAGCTTCTAACTCTTTCTTTTTCCTAATAATGTCATCATCTACATGCAAATCTTCCTCCATTGGTAGCACCAATCTCCGGTCTTCCATGTGGACCTTCAACAATGGCTTCCTTAACTATCAGATGCTCATCAATGTGTTTTAACTTCTTTTTCTTCAACCATTGTTGTCTTGCTCTTCTTCAACCATTAAATAGCAACATAGTGCAAACGAAGCCATTGAAATGTCTTTCATGTTGATGAAAATGTCAGTGGAGTTTTTGAAGGTATTGGGATGAGGAGAGGACAGTTCTAGGCTAATTATTTATAGGTGCAGATTAATACAATGAGTCTTTATTATGTGGATTTTTTCCTTGGTGTGTATTGCTTCCAAGATACCATAGACTTGACACTCATGTCAAGGATAGGAGACTTAATTAATGTTGATATTTTGATTGCAGTGGAAAACACTACATCTTTGCTGTGTATACCCCGAATAAATAAACCTTGAAATGATTGGTGTACTTTGACAAAAGATTTATCTAAACTATGCCTGTATTATGGTCACTCCATTACTTGATTAGTGATCTTCATTCACTTGCAAGGTCGAAAAGAACACTAAAATTAATTGTAAGCTCCTCATTTTGAACTATTCATCGTTATTGTATTTCTTCCTAGGGTAGCCATGACCAACCCAAAAGAATTCCCTACACTAGACTCGATGACAATCTTATTGTACACAAATTTGCAAATGTATCTAACTAGCCATAAGAATAGATGAAAGTCTCTCTGTCTTGTCGTAAAAGTATCTTAGAAACACTGTGTACTCTGTTGTGCTATTTCTGAGTCAAATTCAGGAGTTTAAATCAAAATCGGATTACCATTGTACTTACTACTATGTGATAATGGCTAGGAATTCAATATAAGTATTATTGAATGTGTGAGTCAAAAGCACTGGATGCACCGTGTCCATAACTGACTATGTAGCTTCATGATTTGCTTTTTGGATATTCTAGGAAATACACTAAGAACTCTTAACAAGGTTAAGAGTCTAAAACTTCAGTCAGATTACTGCTTACTTTCTTCTGTCCTTGAGCCGAGGGTCTACCGAAAACAGAATCTCTACCTTCACAAAGTAAGGATAAGGTCTGCGTATATATACCCTCCCTAGATCTCACTTATGGATTACACGGGATCTGTTGTTGTTGTTGAATATGACAAACAGAAATGCGACCACAATAACTCTTGGACAGGTTAGGAAGGACATGTCTTTTTTCCTGGTCTGAGGATAAGACTCTAACTTTGGGAAATCTTTAGTTGATTCCTATGGAATAAATAAGTATAAAAAGAAAAGAAATTGTTGGAAGGTGCCAATCATGAAACAAATTGGAATGGAATATTAAGTTCATATAAATTACTATGTTGGCATAATTTGATTCAATTTGAATTTTTGCTTAAAATATTAAATGCATATATATTTCCATTAACTGTCATAAACTTTTTTCTAATTTAATTTAACAATTAAAAACAATTCTTAAGTAACTCGTTGAATATATTCTCGACATGAATTTAACCTAAATCTAAATACATTGAAAATAAATTGTTAATCTCATTCTCATAATATCCAAATTATTAGTTTTTAATTTAAATAACAGGTATCTATAAGTTACCTGACTTACCTCTCGAATTCTTGGTAGTTTCCCTCAAGATCCCAACACAGAGAGCTAATTCGGCATGCCTCAAGCCGCAGTAGACTACGGTCTGGCTTTATACTGCAGCAAAGTTTGATTGAATTCCATTCCACTTTTGTAGACTGCTCCTATAAAATTGTCTATTACCCTTATAGATCAACTGAACTCCCCACTGTCTCACAATGCGCCCATGGGTAGATGCCTCAAATAGGCCATACTGGTTAAGGTCCTTAACGACTGTATCAGATGCCTGCAGCGAAGAATAAAATGGTATGCAGGTAAAGCAAACACACCAGCCATACGTTCTGGATACCGTGCCCACTTTACATTCTATCTCTAGCACTGTATTATTGCATATCAATTTGGCTTTGATGAATGTATAGTCATAATTTCCAGATAGCCCCGAATCAGGATCACAAATGCCTGCTCCCATGAGAGTCACACAGCATATAGCAAAGCCCTCAAACTTATCATTGTACCAATCATTGGGCAGTTCAAATGAGATTGTTTGCTTAGTATTTTGATGCTTAAACCACGTGGGAATTGCAAGACCAGGAAAGACAATAGAGCAACTTACTCGGTGATTAGAGTTAAGAGAAGGGATGACCACATCATCCATATTGTTCGAGAGAAATAAACAAAAGATCTCACCCAAAACTGAGTTATCACCGCTCTTCTCTGTACAAGATGGCTGATCAAATCTGTAACTGGTGAATGATACCAAATTCAATCTTAGATACATCAGTAGCTTTAAAGTACTTTGTCTGGCCAGAAAATCATCTGCATATAATTCCTTTATGTTTGAAGGAAGTTTAGGAAGTTCCTTAAGCTTCTGACAGCGTGTAATGTTAAGATATTGAAGTCGACGAAGCTGACTGATGCCGTTAGGTAAAGAAGTAAATGGGTTTCTACTCACGTTTAATTCCAGTAAAGAGGGCAAGGGTGTAAGAGCACTAACTTCATCACCAGCTAAATGGCATCCACTGAGATCTAAGCTTTTCAATTTCTGCAAATCACCAAATGAAGATAGGAGTATCAAACTCCCGGTGAATTGGCACTTGTGTCCCCTTCTTAATGACAGGACTTTAAGTTTGCTGAAGTTCCAAACAGAATCTGGTAATTGCCGAATGGCTGTGTTGCCAGCATAGAATTCCTCCAACTGTTGTAGAGCACCTAGGATTTCAGGAAAGATTTCAAGTTTCGAGCAGCCTTTAAGATTCAAAATTCTCAGCTTTCTCATCTCAGAAACGCTTGTTGGGAGTGTTACAAGGTTCTTGCACGAACGCTAATCAAGCAAACTGATGCCAGTTAGCCATCCTATTGATGAGGGCAGTTCCCATATTGCGGTACGGCCCAAAAGGAGCTCTGACAGCAAGTTCATTTTCCCCTTAATTTCTGGAAATCTTCCTAATTTCTCACAACCAGAGAGGTTAAAGCTTTCAAGTGATTCCATCTGAATACTGCTTGGTAACAACTCAAGATTTTTGCAGTTTTCCATGTCCAGAAAAATAAGCTTTTTGGGATTCCCTATGGATGGATGAACCTCTATCAAACTTACACAACCTTTAAGGACAACTTTCTGCAGATGTGGGGTGTCCGAGAAATTGGGTGTTCTGAGAGAACTCTCTGAAAAACTTAAATTAAGGATTGTGAACTTGTCAAATTCCTGCTTATGAAAAGCGAAAGAAAAGAAACGTCAGCATTAACTGTCTCTTTTATTTAAAAATAATTTTTATGCAATACTTGAAACTCTTTCATGAAATAGATCAATAAATACCTTTGGCTCCTTGAAAATTTCAACAAGAGAACTAAAAGTCATTTTGAGCGCAACAAGGTTTTCTGGTTCAAAATTTGATGGAAGAGATTTACAAGTGTAGTATCTCCAATCAAGCCATTTCAAGCTACTGGGGAGATACTTAATAGGATCAGGAACAGGGTCATGATGTCGGACCTCCTCCCCTTTTACCATGAGTAACCTAAGACAAGGCATGTTTCTGAAAGCTTTGCTCCACTTGTATATATGTCGGTCTGAGCCAGTTGGTACCACTATGCCTTTAATTGACTCTGCCCTCTGAAGGAAAAGAAAGTAACTTGATTAAAAACAAAATTCACATCCGAGCATAGATCCTATTCTCCTTTAACATATAAATCTTAATCTTACTTCTTTTTTGTTCTTTGTTTTATTTTTATTTTTTATTTTTTT
>MCJB01027399.1:65046-95114 GCA_002018475.1 Nicotiana obtusifolia
TCCCCCCCCCCCCCCCCCCCTCCGGCCCTTCTTCTTCTTCTTCTTCTTCTTCTTCTTCTCTGTCTCCTTTACCTTCACTTTTCTTTTTAGTTGCCTACTCTTATATTTTTAGATAAACTTTTCCCTTAGTCCTTAAACCCTAGTATTAAATTCAGTTGTCCTTGAAATTTGATGTGTCTCAATTGTATCCTCAATACTTTGGACTAAACCACTGGCTACTAATAAATGTATTTGCTCATCTGAGAAAATGGCTAGCTCAACCACTATCCATTACAAGAGAGTTGAGTTGGTGACACTGTGTTAAGATTTTGTGAAGGGACAAAGAAGAGATTGAAAGGGGAGATAAAAGCAAACAGAACGGATATGGTAGGAAGAGTCTAGAAAATCCGTCGACTTTAAAAATCGTGAGGTAGCCTCATTAGATTGTACATCTTTCTAGGTAGCACCCTATCTTTGATACCACCCAATCACATAGTACCCTCTTGGTACTGTTCTTTTAATAAAACTTTGCCATAGCTGATCAAAAAGATTTGCTAAATTATTCCGTCAAGCATGTCGGGGTTTAAATAGTGTGTACAAGTAATCTAATAGAAGAAAAAAAGTAATTCTTATTCCAAATTTACAAGGATTCTAAACCTTCCCCATATTTACAAGGAATAGAATCTTGTCATATTAAAAATCTCTTAATTCTTTACAGAAACTAAAGCTAAACTCTATAATATGATAATAAAGCTATTCCAATCAGCACCTTCCAAAGGCACATATAGTAATCTCCCTTTTTGTGTGTGGGTGATAACAGTGGTGTCCAAGTCGTCTTCCGCGCACCTCGATTATTCCACCGGATACCTACTACTCCCATCAGCACAGATATTGGTAACTCTACCAGCATGAATTAGACAGATGGGAAAAACTCACCTAGTATTTCTTTAGTCTCTGTTGATTTGAATCTTGGTCTCCAAGGTTTACACCCATTTCATTGACCAATAAGCCACACCCCTGGGTGCAACCTTCCCCTTTTTTGTTCTTGGATAAGTAAGCCACAGGTAGTATGAAAATAGAATTGTGATTAACCTGTTCTCGTTATAACTATTTGAGACGTATGCTTGCAAGTAGTATGGAAGTGCATATCCAAAGTTGAGGGTATATTTATTGCCAAGATGTTGCAGCAGAATTGAATATGAGAAGTATTCCGTGACTTGCAGTTTAGGTTTAAAAATGTACTAGCACTAAAGTATTTTAGTAGAACTTGACGTCTACCTTTTCGTGTAGGCGAAGTAATGTCCAAGAGAAAAAGGGAAAATCTTCAGCATTCTCAACCATTAGAGGACATACATACCTGACTTGCAGATAAAACAGTCTTAATATCTTTCTCTAGCCATAGGCAACTATTGCAGTTCCACGACTTGCCCTGCTCAGCATCACGTGCCACTTGCTGACCCATTTGTGCTATTGAATCATGCATCTCAATCATTCCTTTTGACATATATAAAAGTGATCTTTTAGTAAGGTGTGTATTCCTATCTCTGATTTGAAGCCTAATCTATCCAGTACTGTTATCATATCATCTTTCCTTTTACTTCGAAAGAAACATGCAATATGAAGAAATACATTCTTGTAATTGCTGCCCAATGCATCTAGACTTAAACTTAGTAGCTTAACAATTTTTCCATTTTCAAGATCTTTGAATCTATGTAATCCACTTCTCAGCTCTTCCGTGCCTCGTTTATATAGAAAAGAACCCACGACCTCCAGAGCTAAGGGTAAGCCTTCAGCATAATCTACTACACAATTTGAGAGCTCTTCAAACTCTTTAACAGGAGCCCTTTGTTGAAAGGCATGCCAACTAAAAAGCTCTAAAGCCTCATGGCTAGCGAGCTGAGGGACAGGATGTAACTCATCATGCTTGCAAAGTAAATCATTGTTTCTAGTTGTTGTGATGATTCTACTGCCATCACCAAACCAATCGCGTTCCCCAACTAAATATTCCAATTGATGGGTGTTATCCACATCATCAAGAACAATTATAACCTTTTTGAAACGAGCAATTCGGCTTAGCTTAAAGACTCTTAGGGCAACACTTTTTCACATCCAAAAAATCTTGCTTCGAGATTTGTGAAAGAAGCTTTTGTTTCAAATGGCTCAGTCCATGCTTCTCTGAAACTTCCCTAACATTTGCAAGAAAACAAGACCCTTCAAATTGAGAAGAAATGTCGTCAAAAATTGCTCTTGCAACAGTTGTCTTCCCTACACCACTAATCCCGCATACTCCAACAAAATAAACACCGCCAGATCCAATTCTCAATAATGATTTTATTTCCTTTACACGACATTCGATTCCCACTGGGTATTTTGCAATGCTTCGAACCTGCCAAATCTTGTCAACAATTTCTTGAATGCATTTTTCCTCTTCCCTATATCAAAAGAAAGAAGAATAAAGTATTTGAAACATTACATGATGAGGAAGTTAAAAGCAATACCCACAATCCAGCATATGCAACACTGAAACTTCTCTAACATTTTCAAGGCAACTAACACCTTCAGATTGACAACATATCTTGTCAAATATCTTTCTTAGAATAGTTTTCTTCTCTATGGCACTGATTTCTCCCATCCTGACCAAACAAACACCGGACTTTCCGACTAAAAGAATCTAACTTGACCCACATACTATTCAATTGCAGAGTATAGGGTGTTTAGCTGCAGCTTAAAATTACACAAGCTAAGTTTATACAAACCCTTGTTAGCTTGATCTCCAAGCAAACAATAATTTCAACACTCGAGCTTTACTCGAATATGAGCTTAGTCGCAGATGGATGTGGAGTTCATTTATCGTATTTTAATCTAGATTACCAATTCGACTAGAAAGTTCATGTGATTTGATTAACGCACATTTAAGATGATAAATCAATTTCATATCTGCTGGAAACACACCCACTAGGATAAAATTCAACTACCTCCAAGGTCAAAACACGAGCTCATAAGCAATACCTCCGTCTAACAAACAACACCAGTAAACAAAGATGTAGATTCTTCAAAAGAGGGGAAACAAAGAAGAGGGAAATGTGGTGAAATGGAGATGCCTACATATCCAATGATCAAGATGCAAGCAATATACATACATACATATATATATATATATATATATATATATATATATATAATATATGATAAGTAAAAAACTTTACTCTTTAACTAAGGAAGATTTTGGAAGATGCAATTTGAATCCTGGTATTTTATATGCTTTACGTATAGATTCCTTCCAACTCTGCACCGTCTCCTCACTAAAACCCTTGAATGTGTCATCGACCAACACTTGAGTCGACCTAGCTTTTAGATGAAAAAATTAAGGTGTTCGGTCAACCTTGGAAAAAAAAGGTACTTTTGAAGAACTTTAAAAGCATTTTTGTGATAAGTATTTTTTAAAAAAATATAGTTTTTAAAAGCTTGACTAAATACTAATTACTACATAAAAGTACTTTTCAAATTAATTAGCCAAATACAAACTGTTTCTTACCAAAAATACTTTCTTAAAAAATACTTTTAAAAAAAGCGCTTCTCAAAATAAACTGATTTTAGAAGTTTGGCCAAACATGCTACTCGTTTGGTTTAGTTAAGAAAAGAAAAAGGAGCAACTCTTAAGCACCAAGCATTGAAGAGTTACACTTTAAAATTTATCCTCAAGTTAAAGTTCCTTTAGGGATCAAGGGTAAAAATGTAACTCTTTCTTAAGTGCACGGTAATATTAGATTAAAGTTTGACACAAATTGCTCAATTTTAAATAGTATAAAAACAAAATTTGACCCTCTTTTTGTCATCAATTTGATCATTTCCCCTTCTTCAAATAGTCTTGTAAAGACCTAGGGATGACCTATCATTAGGCATGGTTAGAATGTTTCAGTTTATAAGATGACATATTCTCTTTGAATCTGTACCCACTTACCCACATAAAGTTTCTGTGGATGTGAATTGTGATCCATGATATTAACCACAAATTTAGGGAGGGAAATAAATTTCACAATGTGATTAGGAATCTAAAATGACTTTGACTAGAGTAGTTCTTCTAGTAGTACTGAAGAAATTATTTTTCCAACCAATTAATTTGCTATCCAAACGATCAATAAGGAATTGACATACTTCTTGGAAATTCTTTGCTTGAAAATAGGGGCAGAAAAATGGATTAAAAAATAATTAACCATTCATATTATTTATTAAAAGATGAATTGGATGATAAAAATTTTAAAAGCGAATTAAATATGAAAATTATCCATTTAAACAATGAATATTCAATGGATAATACAGTTTTACTCTTCAAGTCAAAAAATATTTTCTGGCTTGTCTTTCTCTCAAATCGTTATTTTACCCAAATTTCCAAACCTTTTCTCTCTTCAGTTTTCCCTAATTTGCAAATTGGTCAAATCACCTGAAGCTTTCATCTAAATCCACGATAAGCGGCGACGGGATGAACTGTACGGCAAAGCCAAAGAAGGGGTGAGGCATTGACATGCACCTTCATTCCCAGGATTCCATTTCTCATTCTACTTCAACTTCAAAGAATTAAGGATTTCTATTGGCATTTGCTTCACTTTTCAAGTGCGTTTTAGGCATTTTTCTAGAATAAGAGTCTGGAGTTTAGAGCTTGCTTCAAGAAATTGAGCATAACGTTGTTGGTGGCTTACTTCTACTGCTGTAATTTCATCACCAAATAGGTGAAGATCGAACCTTTGTGCATTTTTATATGTTTATTTGAAGCTAGCAGCTTTTGGTTGATTCATTTTGTATTGAAAATTCATTCTTTTTGTCCATTTCATATGACATTAATTGTCGGTATAATTTTCTTTTGTGATGCTCAAATGTGACATATAAGCAATTGAATTGACGTTACAACTTGTGTAGGTACAAATAAGGCTAAGCTTCTAACTGTCTTCAACTTTGAGTATTAGATGAACTATAATAGTTAGATTGTAGCTTTGCTTGCTCTCTGAGTAACTCAAATAATTGGAGGATTTAAAATGGTTTCTTTGTCATCTGTGATTGTTATCTCCTTATGTGTTTTGGTGTGTCTTGCAAGTGTAATCAAATGGCTACTTGGTGCTTGGCATTCAGCACATTAGAATCTTTATAGACAATCATAAAAAATATATATGTGTTAATCCAGAGATGCTAATGCAATATATCTTTACTTTTGTCATTCGCCTGTTATTTGTTAATGTTGATTTAATTTGTCTCACTCTAATAGAAGTTGCAAACGTCAGTTATGGTTGTTCACTATACGTCCTTCTGTGGCTAGTGTTGCTTGATTTCCTCATTCTGACAACTTTGATTCTTTTACGGATGCTATCTTGGCTTGAGCCTTGTTGAGGCTGTAATTATGCTAGTTTTTGAGTTGTTCTAATACTTTATTTTTGTCTCTTCTAGCATTTTATGCTCTATCTTCTGTTCAAGTGTACTTGGTTGTGAGAATGGACATTTAAGTTTCTTCCATGTCACTCTCTTTATCTTGCTATGAGCTGAGAATAAAATCTGTTATGTTTAGGAAGTTTTTTCAGCAGTGTCCATTTGTTGCAAAATATGCGGCAAATATGGATAATATGAATATTCATTTTATCCACTGGTTAACTTAGTTTTTTTCATATTAAATATGGACGGATCAGATAATTTATTCATTTTTGCTAATTCATTTTTGACCCGCTCATATTCGACTCGACCCACTCGTTTGCCGCTCCTACTTGAAAGTAAGAAATCCTAAATATTTGTCCATGTGTTATGGGGCTTTTAAGGTCGAGATTAGCTTCAGAATATAAAACTCCTTAATATTCAATTGCCTATATGATTCTCACCACATGTCCAAAATTCAAATACCTAATGGCTTGAAGTTTTGGGTAATACAAATATTTTAATAAGGAAAAAAAATTAAAAATAAAATATATTCCATAGTAAAATTTTAGCTGCAACATTAGAAAGAAATGTTTGAGGCAAAGGCATAGACGAAATATATGGTGAGTTTAAGTTTTATATATTGATGATTATATTTACAGAATCTTTTTCAAAACAAATAAAACTAGTATGTAATTTTAAATCGACCATACGCAAGAATAATCCTAAAAATCGAAGCAACATATTGAATCGGGATGGAGGAAATACACACTACTCCTATGATATACATGCTCATTATAAATGACGAATATTTATAGACACATGTAAATCATCATTAATATAGATCTTATTCTCACACAAGTAGCAAATTGACAGTACTAAACAAAGAAAATAAATAATTTGACATGATAATTATTCTCATACACTTTCTATTAATTTTACATGAAAATCATGAGTTGAAGATCTAGTGCCCAGCTTCAAGAGCAGAAGGGACTGTTTCTGAAGATTTGGCGTGTAGATTTTGAGCTTCTAACTCTTTCTTTTTCCTAATAATGTCATCATCTACATGCAAATCTTCCTCCATTGATAGCACGACAGTCTCTGGTCGTCCATGTGGACCTTCAACAATGGCTTCCTTAACTCTCAGATGCTCGTCAATGTGCTTAACTTCTTTTTCTTCAACCAGTTTTGTCTTGCTTTTCTTCTTCTTCTTTAAGTAGCAACGTAGTGCAAACAAAGCCATGCATAACAAAATGAAACCGAATGCCGGGAACACAATGATTATGAATGTGAAATTGTCCAAAATGGAAGCCATTGAAATGTTTTGGGATTTGATGAAAATTTCAATGGAGTTTTTGAAGGTATTGGGATAAGGAGGACAGAGATTTTGGCTAGTTATTTATAGGTACGAATTAATGCGATTAATTTTTATATGGATCTTTTTCTCTTGGATGTGTGTATTGCTTCCAAGATACCAAAGACTTGACGCTCATGTCAAGGGTAGGAGACTTAATGTTGATATTTTGATTGCAGTGGAAAACACTACTTCTTTGCAATATATATCCAAAATAAATCGTGAAAATGATTGGAGTGCTTTTGAGAAAATATTTATCTAAACTAATTAAGTCTGCTTTATGGTTTGCAAAACAAGTCATCTTAACTCACTTGAATGGTCCACAAAGAATACTAAAATTAATGGTACACGGCCTCAAACTGCAATATTCATTCTTATTGTAATTTTTCACAGGTAGCCATCTATAAATAAAAGTTCCTTACTCAATATCAATGACAGTTTTAGAGTACATAACTTCAGTATCTAACTCGGCATAATAATAGATGTAAGACTATCAACCTTGTCATTATAGGTGGACTCAAAAATTGAAAGTGATAAAAGAATTTCTAATGTCAACAAACCGATCCTGAAAAAAGATCGAACATACCGAATAGAAATAAAATCCAACAGTTGTCATCTATTGCTCGCTGAAAACTAAAGTAACACCATGTTCGATCTTTTGTTATGAAAAGAATTTAAAAGAAGTAGCCTACTACAACTTCCCTCCCTCTTTTGTAACTACTCCTTGTATGGCTGGCTCTTTTAACACTACGACTACTACTAGTCAAGGAGGTCTTTTGTTTGATGAACAAGTCACCCAAGAAACTGGTCCTAAGCACTTTTGGATCATGTAATTTCGGCTTAGTATTAATATAATTGATATTAGGCTAAAAATTCATATTTTTTGCATGTAATTTGCCTTGCATTATGCTTCAATCTTGTTAACTTTTGTGTTAATATTTGTGACTCGAGCTTAATAATGATGTTTATATGTATAGGAGTCAATTGGAAGTGATTTGGCAAGCTTGCATGCAAATTGAAATTAAAAAAAAGAAGAATTTAGAGTGAGTATGACTTTGATGCCCAGGTTAGCGCCAGGCACCAATCAAAATATCAAGGGTAGCAGAGCACAAAAGTGGAAAAAAGTTTGGTGTCTAGAGGTGGAAAATGGGACGTCCAAGGGCGGATTGTGTCCTATTTCGGCTAGGACTTGGTAGTTTCAACCCTACACGCCCCCAACATGTATAAAAGAGAATTTAAACCTATTTTGTAGGGGAGAGACATTATTGGGGAGACATAAAGGGCTACAAGAACACTTGGAAGAAAGGGATCACAAGAGTTTTCTCTCTGTTCTTCTTCTTTCATCTGTAGTTTAATGCTTTCAATTATTATCATGATTGTTAGTGTGGTTATGAGTAGCTACTACTCTTTTATTTAGGGTTTGATAGAACCTTTTGGAGGATGATTTTCTGTTGCGTTTAATATAATTTTGCTGTTGGATTTTATCTACTTGTTCAACTACGTGATTATCTTAGTTGATTGAAGGGCCCTCAATTGACTCTGCCTATTTAGTGTGTATTGCTTGGAAAAGGGTACATATTTAGATAGTTATTGAACAACATCACTCCTACCGTATGTGAGGAATCAATACGGATGGTTTAAAGGTGGGATTAGGAATAACGAAATCTTAGTGCGAATTTAGTGAGGGGTAAACTAGTGCCAGCTAGCGCGGTTCGGAAGAATATGTCTAGTAAATTGTGGTAGTTGCTCGGAAGAGAATTACGACACCTGAAGTACTCACGATCAGTAGAGAATACTTAGGCGAATTTATAAAAAACGTAGCGGGGAGGATTCCGATAATTGGGGAAATCATAACTCTAGGCTTCCTTAATCTTGTCTCCAACCCTTAGTAACTCTAGTTGTTAATTTACTACTTTAATTTGCTAATTAATTAGTTAGAAAACAGAATCTTAATATTTATAGCTTAGAAATTATTCGAGATTGTCTTCTTAGTGATACTTAACAGTTACAGCAAAACCTTAGTTCTCTATGGGATTCGACTCCGGACTCTTTAGTCCGGATTATATTTGCAGCGATGGCTTAGTCGTTTTTATAAGGCATAGTTGAGCGTGATCAAATTTTAGCGCCGTTGCTGGGGAACTAACAGTGTAGTTATAGCTGTAAATATTACTTGGTATCAAGTTTGAACGTTTATTTTTTTTTTAAATTTTTTATTTGAGAGATATGGCATCTTGGAATTATGAAAATTTTGATGTTGGTAATTCTACTGTTGATCTTCCTTATACATATTGTGGAAGAAACCACTTGTGCCAAAATTATCAATTTATATTTCCGAGAGCGAGTTATGTGCACCAACTCAATCTTGTATATGGAACGTGCGGTGGTCAAGATGGTCACGCTTATGGTTGTGCTTATGTTTCTTATCCTCCCCAAGCTCCTTATTATGGTGGGTCTATTTCTTTTTGTGAAGTTAATAGGAATAAAGAACCCGGAGATGTTGACCTGAAGGAGATCATTGGTTATGTTAAAGTGCCTTCTGGAACAATATGATGAGAAATCACTGCCGAAACAAAAGCAAGAGACAATTATTTGTGACTTGAAAGCTCAAGTGAGTCAACTAGTTGAACCTTGTAAAGCATAATCAACTGACATTGTGGATAGAAGCCAAGAAGAACGTGAATTAGCGGCAGAAATTAATACTATACTGGAGGAGTTAAGGGTTGAATATCAACAAACTAACCGACTAGATTATGATGATGTCGATGTTGAAGAAGTGGCATTTGAGTCAACTAAGAACCTTAAAGTGCATTTGTCCTCACTCTAAACATTTTTTCACATTGTGCTTGTATGATGATATGGAAATAGAATCATCAGAGCCAATTGAGGAATCAAGGAATGAGGAACAAGGTGCCTACATTCTGGACTTTCTTGTACCAGAAAGACAGGATTACAGACCTCATCTAAAGGTCAAGAAGTGTAGAAGACTATATTAGCTACTTGGGTCGGTTAGAGTTATTTCACCACCCCCTAGAGCATAATCGAAAACTTGAAGCAAAATTGGGGATCCAATCTATCTTCAAAGTGGAGGTAGAAAGTGACTCACGTCGTGCCACGACGTTAAATCAGGCGCTTGTTGGGAGGCAACCCAACTTTACTGTTTTCTTTATTTGTTTACTTTTTTTAATTGTGTTATTTTTATAGTGTAATTTTTTTTATTTTTTTTATTTTGTAGGAGCATAGAAAGGAAAGCCATAAGAAGCAAAAGCAAACCAGATGGTTGGAACTAAGTGTGAGGTGTCCGCACGAAGAACCGGGCTTGGGAGAAGTCTGAGTATCCCATGAGTTGTTGATGTGTCAATCTTTGGCCTACCAGGGAGTTTCTTTCACCCTCTTGTTATTTATGGGTGTGCATTGGGGACAATTCACAATTTTAAATATGGGGTGAGGAGATTGTCTGGGTGATTTTCTATGATATTTTAGTTATGGTAGTTTAACTTTAAAAAAAATGGGAGTTTTCTTGATGATGGATCTCTTGGAAAGCTTTCTTGAGGGTTTAAGGTCCAATAAAAAATTCAAAAATATTTTTTTATTTAGTCATAGGCAGATAATAATCCCCTTTGGTTTTTCTTTTGGCAACGATTCTTTTCCAGAGATGTATCTTAAACCGGGTAATTTTTATTTTTAGGAAATTGAGGGAAGAAAACGTAAGTGCTCTTATGTGTCTTCTGACCTGTTTGATGCTAACATAGTTAGGCCTTAGCATGCAAATTACCTTCCTAACATGTTTTAATAAAAAATTGATACCGTGAAAGATTGAACAGCCTGTCTCCGACGCTTTCTCTCAGTTACTTGACTCATTGTTCATGTAGTGCTTTATTGCTTAATACTTCTTGACTTTGTGATTACTTGCCTAAACCTGAGAGTTGGAATGGAACCATCCCAACAGGGGTCATGTGCATTGTGTGATGTGAGGTTTTGATTACATTCTGTGCTATCCTATGTTTGTCTAGAACTTTCCATATGTATTAGTCGAAGCAAAATAAGTGAGCTTTGGCAGTCTAGGAGATGATTTAGGCATTTCTTTGATTATCCATTGAGCAATTATGCAACCATAAATAAAATTATCCTTAGATAGCCTATTTGAGCTTTTAAGCTTTTTCTTTGGCACCCATATTACAAGCCGAGTCCTATATTATTCTTAATTGAATTTTTGTTGAACATTTACCTCCGAAAGCACTTAAATCGCTAGAAGAGTAATATAAGATTGGGGTAGCTTTTGAGTGGAATCATAGTAAGGCCAAAAGGTGCATGTATGTTTTGAAAGATTATTAGCCGGGCAACCTAAGCTTGTGGAGAGTGTTGAAAAAAAAAAAGCAAAGAAAATACAAAAAAGGGAAAAAAAATATATAGACAATACACCTCCTATTCATCGTGATCTGGCTAGTGAATGCATAGTTGTGCTTAAAGAAGAAGGGCCAAGTTGTATATGATTTCCTGGCATTGCTTGAATTGGTCATGGAAAGTGTGTATTTGAAAGTTAAGTGTAGTGTATTAAAGTGATTTGGAGGGTTAGTCACTATACCCAAAATATATCCTACCCCCGTCCCTTTCCTACATTACAAATCGTAAAGACCTAATTGATCTTAGAATTTGCGAGCTTAGATTAGTGGAGATATACACTATGGGTAAGCCTATGGTACAACCACAGAGTGCACATGAATTTCTTTTTGAGAGTGATTGGTTCTTTGTTCATATATGTGATGTCCTTGAATTATATTCGAATGCATAAATGTGTGGATGAAATACTCTCTTATTCTTGGTGAGGCACATGATTCCATGACGGATAGGTGGCGTTATTCAACATCTCTTGATGGGTGAGTGCATGAGTTGAGAGTGCTTATTAGCGACGAGTCGGTCATTGAGGTTGGGCAGTTATGGGCAGGTTGTTTGAGTGTTTTGAACTGGTCGCTAATGTTCAGGCATGTGAAAGTTGAGAAAGGTATGAATGCATATGCAAAGGCTTAATCATTGGTACCAACCACGGTCATAAGTGTAATGTATTGAATTGCCAGATGTTCCTCCGTTGTCTGATGTCTTGCGTGCTTTGTTTGGTTAGCAAGAGTTTATATTTCCCGAGGACGAGCAAGAGCTTAAGTGTGGGGTGGTGATATTCGGCTAAATTCATGTTTTTGCATGTAATTTGTCTTGCATTATGCCTCGATCTTGTTAACTTTGGTGTTAATATTTGTGACTCGAGCTTGAAAATGGTGTTTATATGTGTAGGAGTCAATTGGACGTGATTTGACAAGCTTGCTTGCGAATTGAAGTAAAAAAAAAAAAGAATTTGGAGGAAGTATGACTTGGGTGTCTAGGTTCCCGCCAGGCACCAACCAAAACACCAAGGGCACCAGAGCACAAAAGTGGAAAAAGTTTGGTGAGGTTCGCGCCAGGCACAAAGCGGGACGCCCAAGGGCGCATTTCGTCCTATTTCGGTTAGAACTTGATAGTTTCAACCCTACGCACCCCAATATGTATAAAAGGGGTTCTAACCTAATTTTAGGGGAGAGACATTATTGAAGAAGAAAAAGGCCACGGGAACACTTGGAAGTAAGGGATCATAAGAGTTTTCTCTCTGTTCTTCTTCCTTCATCTATAGTTTAATGCTTTCAATTATTATCATGATTGTTAATGTGGTTATGAGTAGCTAAAGTCTTTTACCTAGGATTTGATGGAACCTTTTTAAGGATGATTTTATGTTGCGTTTAATATAATTTTGGCTTTGGATTTTATCTACTTGTTCAACTACGTGATTATCTTAGTTGATTGAAGGGCCCTCAATTGACTCTGCCTATTTAGTGTGTATTGCTTGGAAAATGATACATATTTAGGTAGTTGTTGAACAACATCACTCCTAACGTATGTGAGGAATCAATACGGAGGGTTTAAAGATGGGATTAGGAATAACGAAACCTTAGTGTGATCTTAGTGACCAGTAAACTAGTGTCTGCAAGCGTAGTTCGGAAGAATACGTCTAGTAAATTGTGGTAGTTGCTCGGAAGAGAATTACTGATCGGTAGAGAATACTTAGGCAAATTTATAAAAAATGTAGCAGGGAGAATTCCGATAATTGGGGAAATCATAACTTTAGCTTCCTTAATTTTGTCTCCAATCCTTAGTAACTCTAGTTGTTAATTTACTACTTTAATTTGCTAGTTAATTAGTTAGAAAACAGAATCTTAATATTTATAGCTTCGAAATTGTTCGAACTTGTCTTTTTAGTGATACTTATCAACTACAGCAAAACCTTAGTTTTCTGTCGGATTCGACTCCGGACTCTTAGACCGGATTATATTTGCAGCGATCGTTTAGTTCTTTTTATAAGGCATAGTTGAGCGTGATCAATAACTATCATTCTAAGTAAAAAAAGAACTAAAAGAATTTTAGACTTTTGCTGTTTTTCTTTTTTCACCATATGTTCAAATACATTATTATGTTGTTCCTACTAATTTGCAAAAACATTTTACAGATTAAATACAACATTAATGTTAAATAACCAATAACGGAACATAGATAACTAATTACTTGAAAAATCATCCCAAATGATTTAATAAAAATTTGGAAAACATTTAAATTTGCTTAAGTACTTTTTGAAGATACTCAAATATTATCTTTTGTTGTATCAAAAACCTTCACTGTTAGCAAACCGTCTCATATTTATTCTTGTCGTTAATATAATTTCAGATTTATCGTTTATAATTTACATTCGTAAGTTACTTTGTGCACTTTGGAGCAATAGTCAAGCTATTTCTGTGTGACCTATAGGTCACGGGTTTGAGCCGTGGAATCAGCCATTAATGCTTGTATCGGGATAGGCTGCCTATATCATACTTTTTTGGGTGCGGCTCTTTCCTGAATCTTGCGTGAATACGAAATATTTTGTTCATTGGGCTGCCTTTTATCCTCCGTGACAAGGTTAAGGACAAAAACGAAATTTTTTATTAATTGTAGGTAATATTAGATCGATTACCATAATATAGGGCTAACTTGACCTTTTCCTGATATAGAAATTGAATTAATGACCTCATAGCTAAGGATGTTTCCCTTTTTTCCCGGAAATTGGTTAAAAATATATATGAGGCGTCAGGCGAGTATCTGTCGTATAATTCTACCATTTCCCCTGAGAGTGACGGAGAGAGAAAGTGACCGCGCTAATTCAGCAATCATCGTCATCATTTCCTTCTCCCCCTTCTTTAATTCTTTCTTCTTCTGATTTATTATTGCTGGACAGTTGGCAAGCACAACGCATATCAATGCAGACGACGCCTCCTCTTTTTGAATTCAGCATTCACGCACTACAGCTCTGAAATTGATCTCCTTCGGCAATCGATTCTGGAACTAGGTAATAGCCTTTGCGCAGAATCTTGCTAATTTGATGACTGCGTTTCACTGTTAGCCTAACTTTTATTTAACGTGTTTGTTTTCTGTTGAATTTTTAACCTCTTTTTTGTTGGATCGTGCTTTTTTTTCCTGTGTTCCTTGTTTTGCTGATGAATTTTTTTAATTCGGAAGTGCTGGTTTATCTCTCGAAGTTGCTATATATAGTGGATTTGATGAAGAAAACATAGTTCTTACGATTAGATTAAATTAATCTGCCTAGTGCCTGCTTATGGGTTCTGAACCTGTTAAAACATAGGAATATTCTTTTTCCACATTAAATATTCCTTATCATAGAGTGGACTCTAAAGAATAACAGTTAGTAGGTAGATGTTTTAAGTGGAACTAAGCTACGTTATTGAGAGATTATGCATCATTTGGAATGAATAATTGCACTTGATAATTAATTGGCAATAAAGAACTCAGCTGGATGTCATTGGCAAATGGTAGAAGCATTCTCAAATGTTTCAAATGATTATATAGTGGGGAGGAGAGGAGGTATGAAGGAGAAGAAGGAAAATGGGGTTTGAAAGATTCTTAATAATTATCTTTTAATGTTAAAACTGACTAAATGGTGCATGGTCAAACAAGGAGTAGGCGTAATCTTACTTTTGTAATTTTGTTGGTACTGTATAATGTGAATTTTATGTGTGCTAATAAAACATTACATTTTTACGTATATGCTCCTATGGCCTATCATTCCCCGCTCATTTGTGTTGCTTTTCCCTCATACCATAAACATAAAACATGTATGTGAAAAATGATTCATGGTTTTGGTCTTTTCTTGAAGGAAATGGCTACAGAGTCTGAAAAAGATCTTGGTGATACTACTGGCACCGCACCTGTCACATCTACAGATAATGAAGCAAACACAAAAAAGAAAAAGAAAAAGGGATTATTGTCAAGAATATGGAATGGTCTATTTGGTTCACACAAAGATGATTTTGAGAAGAGATTGCAACATATTTCCAAGGAGGAGGCTGCTGTTATTGCCAGAATAACAAAACGATCTCATCGTTGGAGAAGGATGACTAGGCATCTCATTATACTTTCTGTACTTTTCGAGGTAATGCTACCATTTTGTATTCTGCTGTTCTAATGTGTCCTGAATAACAGGGAAAGAAAACCTGAAACTCTTTATCCTGAAAAATCTCTACCTTTCCAAAGCCTTTGAATTCTATCTTTTTGTTTGTGTATCTTGCCGTTAATGATCACTTGACATTTAACATGTGACATATTCAGTTTGTCTTCTTTTACTGGGAAAAGTTATCTCCTTTATATTCATTGTTGCCACAACATGTTATGAGAAGTTTCTAACTTCTCTATATCAAAATTTAAATAGTATAGTCAGTAGATTTACTCAAAGATAAATTTCTCTTAACCGTTGGAAGAAAAATGTTAGCTGTTTTTGGGGCAGAGAAGTGATAGAATAGTTTTTCCTAAAAGATATAAACTATGTTATGATGTAAATGGCTCTTCTAGATTTAGCAGAGAGAATGGGATTCTATGACTGATTTGTGGCATTTCTTGTCGCCGAAATAATGGAGAAAATGGTCTTTTGTGGGTTAAGAATAACAGAAAGGTTCCTTGCCAATTTGAGATTGTTCTGGTTTGTGAAAATTGAAAAGTGACTTAGAACATAACTGTGTTGTTCGAAGGATGGATACTGATTTATGATATTAAGTGCTGGGTAAAGTGAAGAGACTCTTAAATGGAAGAATTTGGTAGAATGAAATATGTTTAATTGCACAAAGCAAGTAGAAGAGAATGAGGAAAGAGGAATAATTTCCCACCTAATATTTCCTCGAATGAACCCCTAGGATGAGGGAGGGAGAGCATCCAAAGCAATTGCATTCTTCTGTTTAAGAAGCCATAGATATCATCTGATAATTCTCAACCACTGTTTTAGAACTTACGGAGGTGGATCTGAGCAGCTCACTTTCCTATACTTCAACAATGATGGCTAAATATTAAAGAAAACTACTCACAAGTCTCGGCTGGTGCAACCTCTTTACCTATTAAAAAGAATGTTAAGAAAACTACGCATGACGTCACAGAGTCCAAATCCAAACCCCAAAAAAATTGGATACATATTTCATGTACAAACCTTTGTAAACAAATAAGAAAAAGTGCACCAGTTCTTTTATCTGATAAATGGCTATGATAGCAAAGGTACACGTGTCAACACTAGAGTGCCACCACAGCAGCCACCCACCGCGTCCAGGAATGTTCTCCCGCACGTTGTGACTGCGTGTGACCATTTGATTGTAAAGGGTCGTCATAGAATTGTTGTACAACCATGCAGGAGTTTTAAGTCTGAGGATGAATATGTGAAGGGAAGTGGAACCAAGAAACCTGTGAACAAATTGGATGGAACTACTAGGTCTGCTGTGTGGAGTTGTTCGAAGCTGAGTTTGAGAACCGAAAATAAGTTTAAAGAAGCTATTGAGAAGTTGGAGGAGAGATTATTCTTGTTGGCATTATATGTTGGAAGATATATCATTACAATGATGAGCACTTGTGTTGTCATATTCGTTGCATTTCAGCTGTCAGGTGGAGATAGTCACATGAATGAGTTGATATGTTATAGCTGGCTTGGGGGAGTTATTATCGGAACTATGATAGGCTCCAATTTGGTTTTGGATGAAGTTGCTCGAGCCGGGCTGCATAATGTCGTTATAACTGGAAGTACAAGGGGACTAGGGAAAGCTCTTGCCCGCGAATTTTTACTTTCTGGAGACCGTGTCATTGTTACCTCTTGCAGCCCTGAATCTGTCGATTTGACCATCAAGGAGCTTGAGGAAAATCTGAAGCAAGCTGTGAATGCTGCCACTGGTTCTGCTAGAAAAAAATTGGCGCATGACGTCTCTGAGTCTGTTGATGTTAGAAAGCTGGGCAAGTTTGCTGCAGATGAACTTGGTTACATTGAAATTTGGGTAAACAATGCTGGGACAAACAAAGGTTTTCGACCCTTGCTGCAGTTTACCGACAATGTATTCAAGAGATTGTCGCCACAAACCTGATTGGTTCTATACTATGCACTAAAGAAGCCATCCAAATCATGAGAACCCAAAGCAAAGGTGGACATGCCTTTTACATGGATGGTGCAGGTTCTGGAGGATCTAGCACCTTTCTAACGGCTGTCTATGGATCAACAAAATGTGGTCTCGGGCAGCTTCAATCATCCCTTCTGAACGAGTGCAAGCGGTCAAAAGTTGGAGTGCATACAGCCTCTCCGGGCATGGTCCTAACTGACCTTTTGCTGAGTGGCTCGACTATCCAAAATAGACAAATGTTTAACATCATTTGTGAAGATCCAGAGACAGTTGCTAGAACTCTAGTACCAAGGATGCGGGTTGTAAGAGGAAGTGGAAGAGCCATCAATTAATTGCCTTAGTAACCACATGGTTGAGATGGGGCCGATGGTTTGATGATCGGGGAAGAGCACTGTATGCTGCAGAGGCAGATCGACTCTGTAACTGAGCTGAAAACAGAACATGCTTTTCGTTCACAGATGCCATGGAGATGTACATAGAGAATACTTGGATCTCTGTGTTCTCACTCTCGGTGGTGTGTGCATTCATGATACTATCAAGCACAGGTAGTACATAGACTGGACTTAGATGCTAACCTCTATTGCCTCAAATAGTTTGGAAGATAGGAAGCCTATGAACTATGATGCATCTAACTCATGTCACTCCAGTGTCTAATTTGATCATAAAGGAAAGTGCATATCCTATTCGGATGGGTGCATGGATTTTACCTCTGCATCCATTGAATGCTTCAAAAAATCATCTACGCTACGGCATGATTGTTTCAGTATATGATATTGGATGTACAGGAATTGACTTTGGTTAAGCGTAAAAATGAAGGCATTAGATACACTTTTTAGCAAAATTCAATGTAAAAGTTATTGCTATTGCGATGTTCTAAACCATGGATCTCTTGAAACAAGTTTCTCGCAAAAAAAAAAAAAAAACAAACAAAAAGAACTACTCATGAGTCATAACTTGACGTATAATACTGCATGAATCAAAATGAAGTATGGAAACATGAATGTTCAAATTAGAAGCCCATTGCCCAGAATTTTTAGGAACTCACTAGAAGATGCTGAAGTACTTAAATGGTATATGAACTCTTAACGAAGTGGGTTGAGAATCATGAGGTCTCAGGTTTAAATTCCAGCAGAGGAAAAATAACTAGGTAATTTCTTGCCATTTGTCCAAGCTTGGTGGACAAAGTTACATGGTATTGTTGTTGGTGGGAGGTAGCAGGTATCCCATGGAATTAATTGAGGTGCGCGCAAGCTGGCTCGGACACCGCTGTTATTAAAAAAAACTGACAAAAGTTAAAATCACAACTAAAGTTGAAATAGAAAGCTTGTTCAGGGAATGATGAGAAGTAGAGAAAGTTCAGGGAATGATGAAAAGTAGAGAAAAGATTTTCCTTTCTTCCACCTCATGTAGCATAAAGACTAACTGGTGCATCGTGATACCCTATCAGGGAGCACCTTGGCCACACACCTTTTCATTTTTCTCTGCCTATTTTGGGGGTTTTGCAGTGGAGAAATCACACCTTGATGATTTTTTCTTTTTGGTAATGCGACTTATAGTTCAGTTTGTGTAGTTTTGGAATGGCAATGATTCCGCAAAAGACTTGAACCTTGTGATTGGTGTTCCAATGTTGAAGGTTGGTAAGGAGCTGTTTCAGGGGAAGGAGGAATAGGATATGTGAGAGCTAGTTAAAGGGGGGAAAACCCTTTTCTTTGTGATGGGATTTGGACCATGTCAAATATTTAATTTAGATTTAACGACCAATTTTCTAGTATAAAATTTCTAATTCCTTATTCCTAGTTTCTAACATACTGATTCATAATGTTATGTTAACAATTAATATTATTCGTCAAATATATTTAGTGATGCTCTCCTACAACAGAGCTTATGAGCTATGAGTTGCACACAGTAGCAGTTTAATACATGCACATAAGCGGCACCTTAATGAGGTGAAGTACCCAGCTTGTGCTGTTAGCCGTGCCCGAGTCTTTATTGAAATTGCACATACACATATGAAAAAACATATTTTTCATGTTGCGATCAATGTGTTGATGTTATATGTATGTCAGTCTGCTCGAAGTCTTTTATCCCTTCACCACATATTATATTACATATTTACTTATGTGTGTAGTATTGAGGTTATCTCAATTCAGGTTATGGCAGTGGCTCATGCTATTATGATGACAAGATCACTCGTGCTAAACTGGAAAATGAGGGCATTGCGAGTATTACCAATGTTTCTATTGCCTGGCTTATCCTTCATTACATATTCAGCTCTCAGAAGCTTCACGAGGATGAGTAAGTAGCTCATGTTCTCTCAAAGTTCTCAAATAATTCATTTTTCCCAATTCTATCGTAGTTCCTTCCATTTTCTCTTTTTCTTTTTTCTTTTCCAGTGTGGCTAACCTTCATAACATTAGAAGATATAATTTGTCCTTTTTCCGAGCATATTTCTTTAGTATTTTTGAGTGCTTTAACCTAGGGAAGAGCATCCCTTGTTATTTATACAGTATGAGTTTGACGTAATAAATGATAAATCTAGGTAGATTGACTGCTGAGTGCTTATATGCCAATGGATTCACTAAGTAGAGTTTCAAAGAAGGCTGTTGAGGTTAGAAATAATATTAAGTTGTTAAAATCAACTGCTTGAGCAGAAACATTTGCATTCAGTATTAGGTGGGTCGAACTTCAAGCTTCATTAGGTAGCTTTCATAAAGTTTTTAGATAGCCACGACTTTTTTGTTTTTGCTGCTCTTTTGAATAGATAATGTTGCTCGTTTTGTTTAATAGATTGAGATACTTCTAGTAATTCTTTTTCCATTTACTAGTCTCTCTCTCTCTCTATATGTATATATAATGGTGCTTGTATCAGAAAGATTGATGAAATATGTCTATCAAACAGTCTCTTGTTTAGTTTATCAACAAATTACCTTCGTTGGTTTCGCCTGCTGAAGATGTTTGATTAATAGTCGGGTAATGGACTGTTTGTAGTAGAGAACATATATTAATACATAAGTAAACAAATGAATAATAAATAGTCAAAAACAATATATTTACCATGTTAAATGCAATGAAATTTCTATTCTGGTATTACCTAAAATTTCTTCTAAGATCATGTTGTATCTTAAAGATAAAATAAACGGGATTCTGGTGATTTTACATTTGAGAAGTTTTGAAGGTCAAGAGAATCAATGAAGTTATATGCAAGTATTTCTAAATTCACAAGATATTTCTAGATTCACAATATTTGCGTGCTAAAACAATTTTGAATCTGGTCAATTTTTCACAATTTTGAATCTGGTCAATTTTTCTTTAAAGTAACTTTTGATCTTGGTTCAAAGGGAATTTGCTGGTAGAGAGAATCCTTAATAAATATGGATCTTCACGTTCACCTTCTCCTTGGAGCATGGAGAGCATGCTCTCATAATATTCTAGTTGGCATAATATTTGGTTAGCTGGCTTTGTGACTCTGTGTAGCTCAGACCATTTTTTGCCGTCTATTCCATGTGTCATCTTTATAGTATGTTGGAACCCTCTGAAATTTTTAACTTTACCTATCCAAAACAGACGGCCTATGGAAAATGTGTTTGATTGGATGTTATATGATAGAATGGACTACTATGGCTAAGTATGGTGGGAAGACTGGAAAGGCTTGATCCTCATAAAAAAAGACTGAAAAAGCTTCATGCTACTTGTTGGCAATGGTGGTTCAGAGGGTACGAGAAGATAGAAAAGAGACCATGGACTTTCAAGTGAAAGTTAGTGGCGGTAGAAGATGGAAATCTCATTTGCATTTTCTTCTCAGGAAAACTAGCAGCGAAAAGGTAGAACATCAGGACAAAACCCTGCTTATAACAATAAAGCACCAACAACATATAACAACTCCTCAACATTGAGCTTCTCTCCTTTCTGTGTTTCTCTTGAGGACGTGTGCATCGAATTGTTAAGATTAACTTCGGTTTGGCAATCAGATGAATATGTAAAGACTCCAGGGAATGTGAAAGTCAAAGTAATCTTCAACCAAGTCCTTTTGATCACCTCAAACGATATTCATTGTAAACATTGTTTAAGAAGTTGCTGAAGATTCATGCTATTGATGCTTTTGCCTTAGAATGAATTATATTTCTTTGATTTTCAATTTTAAACCCTTCACGTGTGGCCTTGCAGATGAAAGCAAGGATCAGAAAACTTTGGAAAGGCTTCAAGCTGAAAGGCAAGTCAAGATTGATGAACTCAAAGAGAAAACAAATTACTACTTAATGCTGCAGCTCATTCAGGTAATAACAATATGCGAGTTTTAGGGCTTCTACGTAGCTCTTTGCAGATAAGTTAACCTTGCAATTGCATTAGGCAGCACATTCAGGTGATAGCAATATGCGAGTTTTATGGCTTGTGCTAAGCTATTTACAGATAAGTTATCATGCAGGTGCATTAGGGAAGACATGTTTATAACCTTTTTTCACTCCTTTCTCTTCACCTCTTTTACAAAGCGCCTTTATGTCCCAAATCAGTATGAGATGCTTGGGATTTCATTGTTCAGATCTTTTATGCAGAGGTATGATCCTGACCCAGCATCTAAGGCAGCTGCAGCCACTGTGCTTGCATCCAAGCTCGGTGCAGATACTGGCTTGAAAGTGTATTTGGGAGATGAGTCTAAGCTTAATGCCCCTGCTGGAAAGAGCAATGATGCAGCAATCATGCAGTCTGCTGGACTGAGAAATAGGAAGCAAGCCAGATCTGGTAGCGCAGAGAGTGCTATATTGGATCATTCTGAAGGAGAAATGATTCATGATGTACAGCTTGAAGGTTCTAGTATGAACCAACATCAGAAAATGGTTGTCGACCATTACAATCCAACAGGTTCAAGCACACTACACGGGGGATGGCTTGCACGAATTGCGGCATTGCTTGTGGGAGAGGATCCAACCCAATCTTATGCTCTTATCTGCGGAAATTGCCATATGCACAATGGTAAGATCCAAGGATATGAGCATTGGCCCCTATATAGCAGTGTGGGTTTCACATAACAAATAGTGAATAACTAATACGTAGTCACTATAAGAAAACGGAAAAAGGTGTATAATAAAACTCCTTCGGTTGTTTGCAGGACTTGCTAGGAAAGAAGACTTCTCCTACGTAACGTACTATTGCCCTCACTGCAATGCCCTTAATAGGCCTAAGCAACTTGATGATGATGCCTCTGGTTCTAGTACGCCTAATACAGCATGCATAACCGTTGTGGCTGATGCTGATTTGGTCAAACAGGGCGGTGGATCCCCGGAGGAGAGAATCTCCGCAAGTAGCAGCCCTGTAGTAGCTGCCTCGGCAACAACAGAAGGTGACAAAATAGTGTCCAGTACTTCTAGCAGTTAATACGTAACAGCTTGAAAGAATTTGTGCAGGCAAAGTGTTCGAAAGTGTAGACGATTTTCTTCTTTCTTTGGATATGTGTAACTATATATATATATATATATATATATATATATATATATATATATATCTTGTAAACATCTAGTAGAACAACAAAACTCAGTGATAGCTGCTTCCCCAGCTGCCTTTCCACCCTCCTCCTTAACATCCATTGTTTTGTAATTAATATTAGTGCACATTTGGACCCAAAAGCATACTGTTACACATTTTTAGGCTGTTGGAAGAGGTGTTGAATTTTGTTCCGGTTGTGGAATCCTGCAGTTTTCTTTTTTTCTTGATTCATTTTTCTTATTCATTCTTCAATGTACTTGGACAGATCTTGTCTCTTTTATGTAATAAAAGTAGTTGAAGTTAACTTATTGTCTCAAAGAAGAAGAAAAAGACTAGGGAAATTCTTGCTCCATTGGTCCTATTTTAAGGCCCATATGATGTTCGTTATATTTTGTTCGATTTGACATTTTCAAGTTCAAATTGGACTTCTGTATGGCCCAATATGTTTTGGTTTCGGCTCATTTCTAATACGTTGTATTCTATATAAATTCCTCTTTTGGAAAACTTTTATAATTACTTATGAATTCATAAAATATTTTATAATCTATAACTTGTAATAAAATGATATATTCTACATCTTATACATGATTGATATATATATATATATATATATATATATATATATATATATATATATATATATATATATATATATATTTGTACCATAAAATACATTAGATTACCACTATAACACAACTCATGATCATGCTGCCTCCTCCATAAAATAGGCACTCTATCTTGGGATTCATTCATTCTCCATCTTGGTATACTTATAATAGAGAGATGTGATATATAAGGTATTTCATAATATACTGTATACATTATACCATAATATAGTAGTATATATATTTATAAAGAGTTACAATTTTAAAATAAATTGTATTTATGTAATGTTTTGAAAATAGTTGTAATTCTTTTAAATTACTTGTAAAATTGTTTGTATTCTGTATAAATTCCTCGGTCTAATAAAGGTAAACTCATTCAACAGTCGAATAGTCCACGATTCAACTCAGCCAGCCTAAACAAATTTGATCAAATGCTATGTTCAAAGAAATTGATTACACTTAACAGCAATCTTTAAGCTAACATGCACAGACCTTTTACTATTTCAGTGGGTATTTATTATTTTTCACCAATACAGATATCGACTAGTCAATTTTGTTCAATAAGATTTAGAAAAATAAGAAGAAATCACCTAATATTTTTTGTCTATATTGAGATTTAAACATTAATTTTTAAAATTTACACTCACTTCATTGATGTCTAGACTACACCGTTGAGCATAATTACTATATCCAAAATTAGAGAGGAGCATGTCACCATGGGACCTCAAATGGAACATACTTGATTTTGTCTAAGCTATCAAAGCACAATAAACGTAGTTCTGAAGAAACAGAGATATATATTAGTGTAGGGAGCTCTGTTGTCTGCATGGGAGGGAGCAGAAAGCGCTAGGAGTAGAGGATTTTAATTTCAGAGTTACTCCTAAAAGGGCAGAATCTTAATGATGATTATATTCTGCTACAATTACTGTTAACTACAGCAGTACCAGTCCTAGTAAATGATTAGACAGCAAACCATTTATTGCAAACTTTACAATTTCCATTTAAAGCCAATCAGACCCCTCGGCTCTCACTGACACTGTCACTCCTCTGCAAATACGAAATACAACAGCTTAAGCAATCAGTTCAGTCCCTCGGTTTTGTAAAAGAATATTTATCTGAATTTGGATTGAGAGAAAAAGCAGATCTTTAAGAACAGACAAGTACCAAAAGGTGCTGTACTCATCGTAGATTTATGTGATATCACAAGGAGCGGCTATAAAATCTTAAATTACCATAGATTTATGTGATTATAAGAATTTTTAAACATAAAAATATTTTATTCTTTTAAAACAGATTAAAAAAACATCACATAGTAAATGAAAACATAGGGAACAGCAGCCTCGTATCATACTGTAACCAAGATTTAAGTCTAGGGTTTTAGGCGTGAACTGAAATGATTGCCTTGTCAAATTCATCCGCCAAAGCCCCAACTCCTTTTTCCCCAGCAACCTATGTGGCTATACGATTTAATACACACTTTCAGTACATCAATTTTTTACAGTATACATTTAACATGTAATAACATATTAGTAGTGTATTTTTATTATCTTTACCATGTTCTCTATTAGTATAATGTTTATCATATATTTTTATTTAATTCCTTTATTAACGACTTAATTGTATAAATATTTTTACTTTATTATCAATGCATATATCGTATAGATCAGTTTATTGCTTTATATTCCTCATCTAAAGTATTATCCCACTATATTTCATGTGGCACTTCTCAATATTTGATATTATCAATCTAATCATTTTATCAAAGATAATTCAGATTTACTTATTATCAAAATGACAGAATAGAAATCATTTAATTTGCAAATGCTTTGAGATATAGGGAATCCATGCCATTTATGAATGTATTCGAACAACAGATTATTATTTTCCATGGAAAATGCGGGAGAACTTATGAGTCGCAAGGAGCTTATTTAAATTGGTTATCTGGTTACGTCGAAGTACCATATAGGAGTATTTTTTATTAGTAAAAACTTAATTTTTTATTTGAGAAAAAAAAAAAGAACTGTCAAATCATGATATATGCTTCTGAGAAAAGTATTGACTTTCGGCTGGAGGACTGAGGAGGTGAGATTTGACACTCAATGAATTTACATCCTGTTTGGATGGTTATTACTTATCTGTTTATAATGTTTCGTATTGTATTGTACTTTATCGTTTGATAAATGTAATGTTTAATTAGATCGTACTGTTTACCGTTGTTTCATAATATCACACACTAATAACAAACTTGCAATATTATAAAGAAAAATTATAATACGGAGTAAATTATTATATAAAAAGTAGGGTAAATAATAAATAAAATTATTTAATAATAATGAAGGGTGAAATGAGTGTAACAAATAAGGTAACGACGCAACCACACCAAATCGGTCGTTACATAAAGTGACACATTTCGTCGATACGTAACGACAAATTAACAATACGATACAATAAAATTTAAGTACCAATCCGAATAAATATCGTATTTTAAAAACCATCCAAACAAGCTGTTAAGGATAAAAAGATCATTAGTCCCTTTCCTTGCTTGTATACTAAATATCTCATGGCACTCTAGCTTTCTCCTTCCATTCGTCTAAGCAATCCTTTAATTTTCTTTTTATTCAGTCATAGAGTTATATAATTATAATGGTGTATATCATTAAACTTTACTCTCATCTACCTTATCTCTCAGTTTTATATACAAATATTTGATTAGATACGGAATTTAATTAAAATATTAACTTAAGTTGTACATTTAGAGTGGTGATAGTGAATAATATATTGAAATGGTGAATTAAAAGTTAATTAATGTGATAAAAAAAAATCTAATCTCAGAGTTTACAATTTGAGTGGCAGAGTGTATTGAAATTAAAACGTCGGACGTAAATGCTTTATAGTGTCGAATTATTAACCAAGTAGGCGTTTGTACAATAATTAGTTGAAATTGAGAAAAAAAATTGAAACTTTAAGAAAGAGAGTTTTAGAAAGTTGAAGGTAAGAGGGGCGAATCCAGCTTTGCAATTTGCGGGTTCACGTGAATATAATAACTTTTGTTCAAACAGTATAAATATATTTTAAAAATTTACTAAATATCTATAAGTTTTTAAATGTGAACTCAAAAATTTACTCGAGGTCGTTGCAGAAATCCAATAAACATTAAATCATGGATCCGCCTCTAAAGGTAAGTTTGCATATAAGCTTTGCTCACAAAAAATGGTGATTTGTGAATAATATTCTTTCACAAAAATATTGAACATATTATTTACCGAAAAATGGGGCCGAACGCGTTTTATATAGTTATAATTCATTCACCAAGCGGGAAAAAAAAAATTCGACCCACTTGAGAATTGAGATCAGTGAATGATCGAAGAAGGAAATTGTCAACACGCTATTTCGGAATTATGTAATTACTTTCTTACGAGTTCAAATAAGTTCAGTTTTGTCTTATCTGGGAATTCTCTGAATTATCAAGATATAAAATACGTTCTAAATTATTAAATTTAGTGACTCCTGACAAAGTCTCCTGTTTCTTGGTGGTGCTAGTTGAATAGATTGATCCCCCTTCCATGTAAATAAAATGTGTTTAACTTGTATATATCAATAAAGTAAAAAAATATTTATAGTATTATTTAGTATTCCAAAAATTATTTATATATAACTATTACTATAAATTAAATTTATAGTGCAATTTGTCAAATATAATGGATAAAGATAATTTATGAGGGCGCAAAATTTTTTTATACTGTCTACATATATGAAATTTAAACTGTGGAGTAAAGTATTATAAGTAATAGTGAGTCATGAGGGGAAGTAACATTTGTAGAGATTATGATAATGACAAAAGGAATAAAGTTGATGTTTAGTTTAGAGATTGGAAAAGAAGAAAACAAAAGGGAAGAGTCGTCATCTCCATTGCTAATTGCTTTGTGGAGTTAACAGCTTTTTTTGAATTGGGGGTTTGTTAGATGTTACTTTCATTAATGTGATTGAATCTCAAGCAGGAAAATCGCTAACCCTAATTACACATTAATTACAAGTGCTGAACTTGGACAACCTGGGAATCTTTTCTTTATCTTATTCTTTAATTATGACTTGTAAACCAAGCAATCCTTTCTTTCCCTCTCTCTTATCCCTTGTAATTTTTGGTGCACGCATTAGTTAATTAGTGTTATTAATAATTAAATACTAATATTTATTTCCATATTTTCAGGAAAAGTAACAAATCATCCTGATTCCCATTCAGTGGAACTTTTTATTTTTTATATAGTATAAGAAAATTATGCTAATACGAAGTGAAGTTCCTCGAAATTATAAAGGCAGTATCGATCTAAGCTGGCTAGTAATATAATTTCCTTATTAGTACCAAGTGTATAAGCAGTATGCGAATATCCCTAAGGCAAAGGCATTATCGATCTAAGGCTCTAAGCTAGTATTATTTGCTGTCCACCTACAAGGACGACAAAATAGAGAAAAGGAGATGCGGAAATGAAATATTAAATACTTACGCAAAATTGAAGTCCGAAAATAATACATTAGATATTCCCTCAAAGATCTAATTCAATTCTCATTAATCTTGAATTATGATAGTTTAAGACTTTTCTTTGATAGTATAAAAGTCGTCATTAAATATGTAAAATGTTAAGTAGTCCAATCAGGCATACTATTAGAAAGAATTCTTATTTATCAGTTCATATAATACTAATTTAGTATTTAAGAAAAATTAATAGGATCGAAATAATTAGTTATGCGGAAGGTAGCAAACCAAATCTTAAACGACGATAAATCAAACAACAAATGAAAAATATATCAAAACAAACACAACATTTAATGTGGTTCCCTCTATTAACTTACATCCACTAGCGTAAATGAGAAATCGACCATATAAAAGAGAGCACAAAATATCGAGAACTTCACAAAGAGACAAACACAAGTGGTAAGATAATACTTATCTCACAAATTCTTACTCTAAACAAGACTTTCAGGGGTCGTTTGGTAGGCCGTATTAAGCAAAATAATCCCCGTATAAAAATTTAATCCATCCAATACCATGTTTGGTTGGTCAATTCAATTTACTCCTACCTAATACATGGATTAGTTATACCTCATATGAGGGATTAACTAATACTAAGGAAAGGAATGGATTACTAATCCCTGGATTAGCTATACATGGATAAGACTTAAAATTACTAAATCCAGACTTATACATTGTATAATTAATTTTTAATACAATGAACCAAACACTTGATAAAAAATAATTCCAGCACTACAATCCCTGCATTACTAATCCCTGCATTACTTGTATTCGTACCAAACGACCCCTCAAACCCTTTATAGCTACATTATGGATGCTACTAAATGAGAATGGAAATATCTTCAATTTATAGAAGTCCAAAAAAAATTTCTCCAAAAAAAAGGACTAGTCAAATATACAATAATTATATTTTCTTTTCGTAAAAGAAAATCAATAATGATGAATATGTCACCCTTTTTCAAGGAACAGAAAAATCAAATATGGTTTTAAAAAAAAAAAAAAAAAAAGGACAAACACCTACAAAAATTACAATTATAAAAAGTTATTTGGTTACCGAAATTTTGTTAGAAAGGAGGAACAAGAGCAAATATATTGAATTATATACTCATGACGAGAAAAATTGATATTCCAAACATAAAATAAAAAAAAACCATTAATTAATTAGATTATAATTAGCGTAGCAACAAATTCTCCAAGCACTTCTAATGCTCATAACAAGCGAGGAGCAAAATACACCTTTGACAATATACTTTTATAAACTATATAGTACGTAACATAAAGAAGAAAAAAGAAAAGAAGTTAATTTCTACCATTAGCTCTCTTTCTAAGTTTTTAGACCTTTAATCAGATGCAGAGTGGTGCAAACAAAAGGATTTTCTTGCAATTATGAGAGAGCCATTTAGAATGCATATAGCTAGCTTTTCTCCAAGGAGGAACGTGAAGACCTTTCTCCTTAAGGGACTGTTTGGCAGCAGCACAAAGCACAGATATAATGCCATTGAGTTTCTCCTCAGTTCCAACAAATATTGAAGGAAGAGAATTTGAAAGATCTTGGTAGGCTTGTGTAGGCCTAGCCAACTCAAACTGTGACCTAAAATCTATGTCCACTATTAGTCTCATTCTTCCCTCTGTTCCATTGCTTTCCTTCATCATCACATCTACGTATTCATAATCACCTGTAAATGTAAATGCTTCAACACCCACAAAGCCAAAAAAGAAAAGGGATTACATAACTAGGCGTTTGGACAATATATATGTGGCTAAAATTGCAAAAAATAAAAGGTACTCCCTCCGATCCATAATAAGTGACATTTTGGCCGTAGATGCACTCCTTAAGAAAATACTACCCGACTCCTAGAAAAAAAAAAAGAGAAATACTTTAACTTAATTACCTTTAACTAAAATTGTTAACTTGACATATTGAGATATGTAAATAAGTGTAATTTTGGAAAATAAAATAAATTTCTTTTTTATTATGTAAAAGAACATTTATTTTGGACCAAAATAAGAAGATCAAAAGGTCACTTATTATGAACGAAAAAGAATATTTAAAGTTGAAATTGAAAAGGAGTACTTTAAATATCAAATAGTGTTTGGACATAATTTTACTTGAATTTTTTGTTTTTACAACTTGACGAGTGAACATTATTATATATTTCTTTTTTTAATATTTCACCAATGTTTATATCAAACTAACATATTTTGGTGGTGGGATGATGTGATTTATTTTTTTTTTTTTT
>MCJB01027399.1:95134-132666 GCA_002018475.1 Nicotiana obtusifolia
AGGGGGAGGGGGAGAATAGTACCTGAAGGACGACCAAAAGTGGTGACCCAAGAAGTTTTACAAAGAGAAGCTTCATAATGATCCATTCTTAATCTATTGACAATCCATTGCCTTAACTCTTTAGGCTTCATATTATTATTAACCATGTTTCTCCAGTAAAACAAGATTTTCCCAAGAATCTCTGTTTCAGCATCTGTAACATTCTCGAGAATATCCTACCAATAAAACCCAAAAAAGAAAGAAAAAATAAATTTGGGATAAAGATGAAGAGAAGAAGTCAACATTAGAAAAGGTGGAAAAGAAGACTTAAAATTGATAATAAGGAAATAGTACCTGTAAGGAAAGATAAGTGGTAGGATTATGATCAACAAGTTCATCAACTTGTAAAGTTTCAAAATGATCCAATTCTATAAAATCTCTGACCATTTGGGACAGCTTATCTTCTTCAAGTTCAGATATACCAATCACTGTTTCTTTCTCTTTGCTGTTGCTTCTCATGTTGAGTTGCATATACTGAAGAAAAGATGGTGAGCTGAAACTTAGTTTTTTCCCTTTACACTTCAAAGTTGAGAGGCTAGGTGGGGTAGATAACTAATATGAGGTTTCTATGTTTGGTTAGAAGCGCAGCTTATGTATTTATATTTCATAAAATAGGAAATCTTAAGGAATTTTTAATTGCTTTGGGATACGATTTTTTTTTATGTCATCAAAAGAATATACAGTCCACATCATCTACTCATCAGATAATGTTGGCAATTATAGGAGATTAGTATAGATTCAAAGGTAGCTTTAGGTCATTTCCTCTCTTTTTCTTGGCTTGACTTTTTAGAGTCTCGAGTTTTGACAAATAGATAAGTTGTTAACTAATCTAATCCTGTTTAATGGAAATTAATAAAAATATCTACATAGAACTGTTTAAAAGGGATTCAAGAAATTGTAGAATTATTATACAATGGTCCCGGGATCTACATAAACTGCTATGAATGGATTTAAGAGATTATAAAATATTACAATTTTCAAATACTCTTTTTGGACTTCAACTTTAATCATGTGTTATTCAAACGCTGTAATAAGTGTTTCGATAGCTCATCTCTTAAAAATTTACATATATTTAATCATACAAGATTAAGAAAAAATCGTAAGGCGCGGATAACAGTAGAATACTTATTATAAAGTTACATGGTCCGAAACATGTACTCGGATTTAGTCGATAATGAAGGGTGGGTTCTATAGATTTAACTTAACACGTTCTATGTATAAATACGAAGGAATAAATTTAAAATATATACACAAAATGAAATAAAATTTATTCTGAACTTGTTGACTATAAATTTTAAGTCGACTCGGGCAAAGTAGTTTCTTTCGTGCAGGTTAATCTGGTTGGACATATTTACTTTTACATAGAATCTTAACTCAATCCACCAAATACAAATATACGTGAAAGTTAAAAGGAAAAGTTTTTGCAAAAGAGTCATTTAACAGGAAACAAACATAAAGCTGGATGCAAAATGAGCGCATGAAAAGCTGATGCCACAAAATCCAAACTAGAATCTTAAGCTATGTGGCCCAGTTATACCAACCTAGAAGCTTGCTACGTACAAATCTAAGCCATATATTCTGCCCCTTAACATTTAAGGTTTCCTTCTATGAGCAACAGTCATCCAATTAGGCGATTAATGACAATTCAAATGAAAACCATTTGAATGACACTGGCAATTTGTTTGCCTGCAGACAAAAGTTCCCTTTTAAAAAATTATAGAGTCAGAACGTAATTGTATCGCAAAACTCTATTGACAACCATTAAAAAGATTCGAAAGTTTGAATTCGAAAATAGAATTTTGCGAAATTGTTATTTATTTGGATTGGACGTTGCTGCAAATGATTGGGAATATCCCTTGGGTTTTATATCTCAATTTCAAGAGAATTTGGTGAAGAATCGAGGTGGATTGGGTTAGAAGTTCATATTGAAACTCGAACAAAAAGATATAAATAATTTGTGAATATTTTATATTTCGGATGTAGGCACGACATACAAAATATTTACAATTAACATAGTTGTATATAAGGTATATGTAAATTGTAATTTTAGACCGAATTCTGCACAAAAAAATAGATTTAAATTGTGGATAAATTATAATATTTGCCAAATTTTGTATATAGTTTGTAAAATTTTGTAGTTACTTTCTATAAATAGGAAAACTTAAATAAATCAAGTTAATAAGTTTACAATGTCGTATATATACGAAAAAGAAACCTAACTTATTACCTGTTTGGCTAAGCTTCTAAAATTAGCTTATCTTGAAAGTGTTTTTTTTTCAAAATTGCTTTTTAAGAAAGTCCTTTGATAAGGAATAATTTGTATTTGACTAATTAATTTGAAAAGTATTTTGAGCAGCAATTAGTGTTGAATAACTTTTAAAAAGCATTTCTAAGTATATCTTTTTTAAAAGTGCTTTTTAAAATTTTTTTTTGGGGAGAAGCTCCTTTTTCTAACTTCTCCAAAAACTACTTTGCTTCTAGTCAAAAGTACTTTTTTGCCTTTTAAAAGCTTGGTCAAACACCTTAATTTTGAAAAAAGTATTTTTGACCGAAAAATTATTTTTGGTCAAAAAGAAGTTTGGCCAAACAGACTATTAAAATTGCAAAAATTACTTCACATTTCCCAATTATACTCCCTCTGGTCCATAATAAGCGATATTTTGGTTCAAAATAACTGTCATTTTTACATAATAAAAAAAGAATTAACTTTAATTTTTCCAATTTGGGGGAATTACGCTCCTTGTCACTTGGCCCAACATCGCATAAAAAAATAGCCCATGTTTGAAGCATTTACTTTATATGGACCAGGTTGTACATAATCTAAAAGAAACTTTTCAACCTTTATCCCACTATTTTTTTTTTTTTTTAAATAAATTTCACTAGGCTGTCTGCCTAGTGTGAATTTTCATATATATAAACAAAAAAGTACAGAAGTGGAGGGGGACATAAACCTGACCTCCATATAACAAAATGTGTACATTTGATGATCAAATGCATCTAGGTAGTTAGGGGGAGTTAGACCTATAGAGATGTTATGACTTTCTATCTTAAATCGATAGTCCGTCATATTTACAAAAACGATGGGTAATGAGTCTAGGTCAACTATACACAAAAAAGTTACATGTATTCCTAATTTTACTAATTGCGTGTTCCATCTAGTACGCAAGATTCTACCCTTAACAAAAAGTTGGGTTATCCTCAGGAATGTATTATATGGCGACCGAAAGTGTTCTTCAATTTTGCTTTGACTTTTGGAGAGAAAGCATAATTGAAGATAACTGTCAAGAGTAGGCCATATAATATCTGGTTTGCATTGGTATTCTTTGGTGCGTGTGGGATGCTGGCTGAGTGTATTCATTGTACATGTATGTGTGCCCTGATATTTGCTGCTGCTAGTTGTCCTTCTCTGCTTTTTGGGATTCTGGCGGAGTGTAATCATTGACCATGTGTATGTGCCCTGATGTTTGATGCTGCTACTCCTTCTCTGCTTTCTGTGAGTTGTCCTTATTCCAAGACATTGTTTCCAGTGATGATCCAATGTTGGCTTTGTTGTTTCTTGTTTTACTTTCTTCTGCTTGGCTTTTTCCTTTTGTGTTGATGTTGTTGCTGCTGAGTTGCTGAAGATATGGCTGCGGACATTAATAATGTTATTGTCTGAGAGTTGTCCTACCATTTTCTTTCGCCGAGAGAGATGTCCCAGTGTTGTTCCTATTGTATTTCCCATGTTGCCTTTGATCCGAGTATACTGTCTATACGATTTTATCGCGCCTCCAGATTGAGCATGATAACGTGCTAATACCACTGGATGGCGCTCTAATATCATATAGATAGAATTATCCATTTCGACTATAAGAAACAGTCGTGCACATGGAAGTTTCTGAATTCGCTCAATTTCACCCTTGCAGTATGTCTTTATGTTCCTTGTAATATAGCGAAGGGATTTGAATTCATGAACAAAGTGTCTTCTAGTACAAATTGCAGTCTCATAGTTCCTTTGCACTGAAGTGAATTCATTCTGAAACACAAGGATCTTCCTGGTGTCCATCGAACCTTGTATGATCTCAAAGTGTATCCCACTATTAAAGATACACTTTTAGGATTTTTTTATTTTCTTTTTTCTTCATTCCCAGCACACTCTATATTTTCCACCTGCCTCTCTTTGTTTTGTTCTTTCTTTCTCTTCTCTCGCTCACATAGATCTGAATATTTATAGAACTTAAACTTGATTTAAAGCATTTTCTTTACTAAATTGCTTAATCTTCCTAAATATTTATAGATCTCAAATATTGGATCTCGATTGATGGTGTCCAAATTTAAAATTTGCATTCATATTAAAAACCTCCATTGAAGGAGCTTTGAAGCTCTAAGTTCAACTCAGATTTGAAAAATCTAACTTTAAAGTGATTGGGTGAAGTTAAAAATTATTGTAAAAGTTTGTAATGATATGAATCTTGAGTGCTGGGTTAATTGTGTTTGATTAATGTTGGTTTTGGGAACCATACTAGTTGAAGAAGGAAGTTGAAGATGAAATCCAGTTCTATATACACCATTATACATCATTATACAATATTATATAACATTATACAAAATAAAAATAAGGGTATAATGTTGTATAATATTGTATATTAGGTGTGAAAATTTGTTATACAACATTGATCTTTCTTTTGAAGTGAGTTTCTCTTTCACTGTAGTAATTTTAGTTTTGTTGCATGTTTTTTATTTTTGTTTTGCTGCAGTTCCCCTTTGCTTTTGTTTTGGTTATTTTGTGTTTAGATTTTTCTTTTTCCTTTTACTTCGCATACTCTATGTTTTCTATTAACACTAGCTTTGCTTTTCTATGCCAGCAAAATACTGGTATACATTACTCAACATTTCATATATAAATTTATATAAAGTTATACATCATTATACACGTACTGTATTGATGCAGTTAAAACTGAAAATAAATTTTTTGTATTTTTCTTACTTTTTTCGAACAATGTATGTGTAAAGTTAATTTTTTCGTTGATTTCTCTATTAAATCATGAACTTTCAAAATTTTCTTTCCTTGTTGATTTTTCTGCCAAATCAAAACTTTGGAGCAAATTCATCTACATAGAACTTGGAGAATAAGAGATTTTAGGTCTGTTTTTCGTCTTTTTATAGCTGGAATAGGAATATATAAATTTGGGTAAGAAAGAGAATAAAAGACTATGAAAAATTTGCCTCAGAATAAAAAAGGGCATGAAGGTTCTCGAATATGAGCCAACTTATACTGGGCTACATATTTGTAAATTTAAATCTGGGTCCTACGGTTGCAAGAGTAACTTGTGGAGTGTATTATTATGTAATTCTCCCTTCAAATTTGCCTTTGTTTACATATCCTAATATGTCAAGTTAATACTCCCTCCGATCCATTTTAATTGATTTTTTGGTTTTTTACACACATATTAATGAATTCGCCTTTTAGCATTATTAATAATAAAATTGACTATATTAAACTTAATTTATATTGCCCGAGGACGAGCAGGAGTTTAAGTATGGGGTGGTGATGTTCGGCAAAAAATCTATATTTTTGCATGTAATTGCCTTGCATTATGCCTTGATCTTGTTGACTTTGGTGTTAATAGTTGTGACTCGAGCTTAATAATGGTGTTTATATGAGCAGGAGTCAATTGGACGTGATTTGGCAAGCTTGCATGCAAATTGGAGTAGAAAAAGAAAGAATTTGGAGGAAGTATGACTTTGGTGCCCAAGTTCGTGCCAGGCACCAACCAAAACACCAAGGGCAGCAGAGCATAAAAGTGCAAAAAGTTTGATGAGGTTCGCGCCAAGCGCAAAGCGGGACGCCCAAGGGCGCATTTCGTCCTATTTCGGCTAGGACTTGATAGTTTCAATCCTACACGCCTTAATATGTATAAAAGTTAAAAGTTTTATCAGCGGGTTGCCAAGATTATTTGCCGAAAAGGTAAGACAAAAAATTAAGGATAGGTTTAACGACCAAATCCCTTACGATAATCTCACATATGGAGACTTAATTAGTTTTATTAACGTAACAGGTCTTGACTTATGTACAGACCTAAAACAAAAGAGTCTTATTAAAAAGGACATGCTTCAATCAAAAGCAGAGCTAGGTAGCTTCTGCCAAGACTTTGAATTTAAAACAATTGCTGCTCCATCCAAAAGAGCATCAAAACAACATAAAAAATCTTCGAAAAAATCCAAAAGACGCCATAATCGTAAAGAAAAAAAGGAAGGAACCTCTAAATGACATATTAACCCTACACGCAGGTAAATTTGGTTGGACATATTATACTTTTACATATAATCTTAACTCAATACACCAAATACAAATATATGTGATAGTTAAAAGAAAAAGTTTTTGCAAAAGAGTCATTTAACAGGATACAAACATAAAGTTAGATGCAAAATGAGCACAGAACTGGAAAGCTGATGCCACAAAATCCGACCTAAAAGCTTAAGCTATGTAGCCCAGTTATACCAACCTAGAAGCTTGCTACATATAAAATCTAAGCCATATTCCCTGCCCCTCAACATTTAATGTTTTTTTCTATGAGCAATGGTCATCCAATTAGGCGATTAATGACAATTCAAATAAAAACCATTTGAATGACACTGACAATTTGTTTGCTTGTAGGCAAAAGTTCCCTTCTAAAAAATTATAGAGTTAGAACGTAATTGTATCGCAAAACTTTACTGACAGCCATTAAAAGGGTTCGAAAGTTTGAATTCGAAAATCGAATTTTGCGAAATTGTTATTTATTTTGATTGGGCGTTGCTGCAAATGATTGGGAATATCCCTTGGGTTTTATATCTCAATTTCGAGAGAATTTGGTGAAGAAAATCGAGGTGGATTGGGTTAGAATTTTAAATTGAAACTCGAACAAAAAGACATAAATAATTTGTGTATATTTTGTATTTCGGATGTAGACAAAATATTTACAATTAACATAGTTGTATATAAGGTATATATAAATTATAATTTTAGACTAGATTCTGCACAAAAAATATATTTAAGTTGTAGATAAATTATAAATTTTTGCCAACTTTTGTAGTTACTCTCTATAAATAGGAAAACTTAAGTAAATCAATTAAATAAGTTTACAATGTCGTATATATATGAAAAAGAAACCAAACTTATAACCGGTTTGGTCAAGCTTCTAAAATTAGCTTATCTTGAAATGTGTTTTTTTTTTTTTCAAAAATGCTTTTTAAGAAAGCTCTTTTGATAAGGAATAATTTGTATTTGGCTAATTTATTTGAAAAATACTTTGAGCACAATTAGTGATGAACAACTTTTAAAAAGCATTTCTAAGTATATTTTTTTTAAAAGTGTTTTTTTTTTAAAAAAATTTCAGGGAGAAGCTACTTTTTTTAACTTCTCAAAAAACTACTTTGCTTCTAGTCAAAAGAGCTTTTTTTCCTTTTAAAAGCTTGGTCAAACACCTTAGCTTTGGAAAAAGTATTTTTGACCAAAAAATTACTTTCGGTCAAAAAGAAGTTTGGCCAAATAGACTATTAAAATTGCAAAAATTACTTCATATTTCCCAATTATACTCCCTCCGGCCCATAATAAGCAACCTTTTGGTCTTTTTATTTTGGTTCAAAATAAGTGTCATTTTTACATAACCAAGAATGAATTAACTTTAGTTTTTCAAATTCAGGGGAATTACGCTGCTTGTCACTTGACCCAATAGCCCATCAAAAAATGGTCCACGTTTGAAGCATTTACTTGATATGGCCCAGATTGTACATAATCTGAAAGAAATTTTCAGTCTTTATCCCACTATTAAAGACACACTTTTAGGATTTTTTTTATTTTCTTTTTTCTTCATTCCCTGCACACTCTATAGTCTATACTGTCCACGCGCCTCTCTTTGTTTTCTCCATTCTATCTCTTCTCTCACTCACATAGATCAGAATATTTATAGAACTCAAACTTAATTTAAAGCATTTTCTATACTAAGTTGCTTAATCTTCCTAAATATTTATAGATCTCAAATATTGGATCTCGATTGATGGGTGTCCAAATTTAAAATTTGCATTCATATTAAAAGCTCCATTGAAGGAGCTTTGAAGCTCTAAGTTCAACTCAGATTTGAAAAATCTAACTCTAAAATGATTGGGTTAAGTTAAAAATTATTATAAAAGTTTGTAATGATATGAATCTTGAGTGCTGGGTTAATTGTGTTTGATTAACGTTGGTTTTGGGAACTATACTAGTTGAAGAAGAAAGTTGAAGATGAAATTCAGTTTTGTATATACCGTTATACATCATTATACAATATTATATAATATTATACAAAATAAAAATAAGGGTATACTGTTGTATAATATTGTATATTAGGTGTGAAAACACTGTTATACAACATTGATCTTTCTTTTGAAGTAAGTTTCTCTTTCACTGTAGTAATTTTAGTTTTGTTGCATGTGTTTTATTTTGTTTTACCGCGGTTTCCTTTTGCTTTTGTGTTGGTTACTTTTTGTTTAGTTTTTTCTTTTTGCTTTTACTTCGCATTTTCTATGTTTTCTATTAACACTAACTTTGCTTTTCTATGCTAGCGAAATGCTGGTATACATTATTCAACATTTCATATAAGAGTTTATGCAAAGTTATACATTTTTTTAAAACAAATCCACTAGTCAGCATGCCTAGTGTTAATTTTCATATATATATATATATAAAACATAAAGTACAGAAATGGAGGGGGACATAAACCTTACCTCCCGATAGAAGAAGTGTACACTCTTGGTCCTCCAAACTCGACGATCAAGTATGCCTAAGTAACTATGATGGGTTAGACCTATGATGATGTGATGATTGTCTATCTTATTACATCGATAGACAATCATATGTACAAAAACAGTATGAAGTGAATCTAGGTCAACTATACAAAAAGGTACATGTTTTCCTAAATCTACTAAGCAAGGTATTTGAAATAGTATCCTCCCTGTGTGATAGGATCTATTTCTAGCAAAAAATGTGGATCTTCTAAGATGTGCCATATAGCAAAAAATAGCAATCTTCAACTTTGCTTTGGCCTAAGCAAAATTGAAGATTGCTAACCAAAGAGGACTATGCGACTGAAGAGTGATACCGGTAGTGTCTGATGCATGTGATAGGGTTGAATTGTCTTCATCTTTCAATGGATGTTGTAATGTGTGTCTTGCTGGTAGAGTCTGATAAACAGGAGGTGCAGTTAAGATAGGTTTTCTCCCTTAGTGTCTTCCTGCCCTGGTGACTTCTGCTGTTGCAGTGGTGAGTGCTGCTGAATTGAGTATCTTGTGTTTCTGTGTGTTGTGGCTTCTGCTGTAGGGATGAGTGTAAATCCATCTTACTGCTGCTGTTGCTGTTGCTACTGCTGCTGTGGAGATGTTCCTGTGTGATGCTTGTAGTGTCTGGTTGATGTGGCTCTTTTTGAGGCTGAAACAGTACTAGCATGGTTGGTTTTGCTGGTGTACTTCTGAGGATGCTGCATTCCTTGGAATCTTCATGTGTATGTGTGTGTTTCTTCTGCTGAGTGGCTTGTGTTTCTATGTATTGTGGCTTTTGCTGAAGCGATGGTTGTATATCCTTCTTACTGCTGCTGCAGGAGCTGTTGCCACTGCTGCTGTTGCTGTTGCTGTTGCTACTGCTGCTATTGCTGCTGTTGCTGCTGCTGCTGTTGCCATTGCTGCTGTTGCTATTGCTGCTGCTGTTGTTGTTGCTGTTGCAGCTGTTATTACTGCTGTTGCTGCTGCTGCTGTGGAGCTGTCTGTTAGCTGCATAATGAATGTGAGGGCACTGCATTGTGTTGATGTTATGAGCAATAGTATGGATGGGGTACCGTAGTACTTGCTGCAGTAGCAATAGAATGAGCACTAAAAGTGCTAATACCACACATTGCAATTGTAGCAAAGACTTGCACCCATCCATACTATCTACTTTTTGTGTTGCTGTAGTTAGCTTCTGTTGTGTTTCTGTGGTTTGTGGTTGCTGCTGAGGTAGTGATTGTCTACTGCTGATGCTGTTACTACTCCTGGAGTATTGTGTGTTGTCTGCCTTATGCTGGTGAGAAGGCTGCACTTGTGCTTCTGAGGCTTGCAGCTTCTGCTGAGAGTGCATCTTGCTGCTGTTCCTGCTGGTAATGTTGCTGTTTCTGCTGCTGTTACAGCTGTTATTGCTGCTGCTGTTGCTGTTGCTTCTGTGAGGCTGTGTGTGAGGTAAGGGATGCTTGTGGGCATAACCACATTGCGCTTGTGTGGCTGTGTGTGAGATAGCTGATGGTTGTCTTGTGCTACTACTGCTGTAAAGATGTATGTTGTCAGCCTTATGCTTGTGAGAGGGCTGCACTGTGTTAGTCCTTGGCCTGTGTGAGCTACTGCTTCTGAGTAGTCTGCTGCTTCTGTGTGATTGACTGAGATGTGTATGTAATTGTATTGAGCATTTGGGGTCTTTATCTCCTTCTGCATACATGTGATGATGACTGGCTGACTTAGTGTGTCTGTGCATGGTGATTGACTGTCCATCCTGCTGTTGTTGTTAGTGTTGTTGCTGCTAGTGTTGCTGCTGTTGATGTTGTTACTGCTACTGATAGTGTTGTTATTGCAGCTGTTATTACTATTGCTGTTGATGTTGTTGCTGCTGTTGTGAAACTGTTGTGAAGTTGTGTGTTGAAGTGATGAACTGTGTTGCTGCTGCTGCTGTTGTGAAGTTCCTGGTAATTGCTGCAATTGCAATAGAATAAGCACCAAAGGTACTAATATCACACATAGCAATTGCAGCAATGACCAAAATTCTTCCAAATTATCTGCTTTCAGTATTTCTATAGTCTGTATCACACTGTGTAGTTGCAGCAGTGAATTAATCCTGTGTCCTGTACCTGCAAAATTCAGCACCCATGTTAAGGGGTAGGGTTCCTGCTGGGGATTGCAGGTGGTTGCCCTGTTGTAGCAGTGATGCTAAGTGTTCTCTGAGGGTGGTTGGCGCAGCAGTTGCTGGGTGAGCTGGTTGTTATCAGGATTGGGGGGATTGTTGTTGATACATGAATGTTTCTGTTATTTGAGAGATCAGTGGCAGGGATTAGTTGTGGTGGAAAAATGATCTTTTTGGTTTTCCTATGTCTGAAAGCTGGTGTGGCTTTAAGGTCAAGGTATATCTGTCCTCTTATTTGTGCAGGCAGGTCCAGTTGATTGTTGTAATGTGTCATTGAGCTTGGCTCATGACTCCATTTTGAGAGAGCATCAGCTGGGCAATTAGCTTCTCTAAAAACATGTGAGTATTGCAACTCCACACATTGGTATTTCAGATTGTTGATCTTTTGTATCAGCATGTATAAAGTCCATGATGAGACAACTTTGCCAGTTAGCCACTGAATGAGCAGTTGAGAGTCAGTTTCCAGGTGAATTCTATGGTAACCATTTTCAATGCACTATTTGATACCAATGTATACCGCTTTAGCTTCTGCTAGATTATTAGCTGATGGTTGTCTTTTCCAGGTAAATTCTATGGTGAATTCTAATAATGATTCCAGCTCTAATTTTCCCAGGATTGCTCAGAGCACTGCCATCTGCATTCACTTTAACAAAACCCCAGATTGGTTTAAGCCAAGTGACCTGCTGTGTAGTGGTATGATATTTCAGCATCTCTATGGTAGGGTATATCTTAGACCAATTTCTTGGCCATTTGATATTGCCATAGGATGCTTTGAGCAATAATGTAAGATCAGAGTAGATGGAGTATAATACTCTTGTTATAGATGATGTTTTCCCCCATATTTAGCAGCACATCTGTTTTTCCAAAGGTTCCAACAGATTATAATTATCATTGTGTCTAAAACTATTTTTTGTATTTCATTGTTCCTTTTTGGGTCCACCATTTCATTAAGGTCGTTCTTAATGGTATCATATAACTTTGGATGCCCACTGGTGCATTGAAATGTTTCCAGATGAATTTGGCAAACTGACCAGTGCAAAAAATATGGTCCACTGTCTCAGCCCCTGGCTTCCTGCAGCAGACACATTTGTTAATAGTAGGAGGTCCAAATTTAGCTACTCTATCATCTGTAGGCAACTTATTCCTCAGGGCTCTCCATAAGCAAAATGACCATTTAAAGGGGATTTTCCTATGCCAAATCATTTTATTGGTGAGAATGATTAGCTTTTTTTCTCTCAGGGCAGACCATGCTGATGTACAAGAAATTTCTCCTGAGGCATTAAGTTGCCATACTGCTCTATTCGAGAGATGAGGATTGTAATGAATCTGTGTTTTGTATGATGTGAGGTATCATATTCATGGGTGCTATTTGGTTTAGCTTCTGGATGTCCCATTGTCTATTATTCCATAATTGTTAAACTTTAATGTTGCCAGGTCTACACCATCTTGCTTGAAGCTAGCTAAATGCCCAATGCCAAGCCAATTATCCCACCAGAAGCTACAGTTCCCTGAATGTAGTCTCTAATAGATGTGGTTATCAGCTGTTTTCTTGTTGACCATCATCTTTCTCCATGTTTGGGATTGCCCAGAATTCCATTTTTTGGATATGGGATGTGATCTTTTGTAGTATTTGTTAAGAATAAACTGACTCCATAAGGTTTGTTTTGTTCTAAACCACCACCACTCTTTATATTCCATGGCTTTAAAAATTTCGTGTATGGATCTTAACCCTATACCACCTTCTTCCATAGGGTAAGACAGTTTGTGCCATGAAGCCCAGTGGTATTTGTTTCTATCTTTGTCTATACCCCAGAAGAAGTTTGCAGCCATCTTTTCAATTTGTTTTAGGACAGTCTTGGTGGAGAGACAGCTGATAGAAGGTGTATGGGAAGTGATTGAAGGACATGTTTGATCAAGGTTAATCTGCCTCCATATGATAGCAGTCTACCTTGCCAACCTCTGATCCTATTGACCACTTTGGAGATGAGACTCATAAAGTGAACAATTCTTTTCCTGCCAATGTAAAGTGGCAGCCTAAGTAGGTGATGGGGGATTCCTTCCTGGTAAAAACAGTCACCTGTTGAATTCTTTTAATTGTGTATTGAAAGGCAGAAGGAGCAGTGAGGAAGTGACTTTTGCTTTTGTTGATTTGTTGGCCAGATGTCTGCTCATAGTTATGAAGAACTTTCATAACTTTTTGCCGTGATTTCCTACGCCCAGATGTGAAAATGATCACATCATCAGCAAAGCTCAAGTGTGTGATCTGAGGTCCCTTTTTTTCCATATAGAAACCATTGAAGAACTGGTCATGTGTGAGATTATTCAGCATTTTTGAAAACAGTTCAGCCCCTAATATGAATATTGAGGGAGATAATGGGTCACCTTGTTTGAGGCCTCTTGTTGAGTGGAAAAAACCATATCTTGTACCATTAACTATTACAGAATACCAATTGTTGGATAGTGTTCTCCACACTATATCAATGATCTGTTCACTGAAGCCCATCCTTATCATCATGATGCAGGTGAAAGACCATAAAATCCTATCATATGCCTTTTCCATATCCAACTTGATCACTACATTTGCACCTACATTTGGTTTTTTGATTCCTTGGACAATCTCCTGTGCAAGCATAATGTTCTCAGCAATACTTCTGCCTTTTACAAAACCAGTTTGGTTAGGAGATATGATTCTTGAGAGTATGGTTGCCAGTCTGGAACCTATGAGCTTGGATATGATCTTATTGATGAAGTTACTCAAATTGATCGGTCTGAATTCAGCTAGAGTATTAGGGAATTCCACCTTGGGAAGTAACACCAAACATGCCTGTGTCATATATCTGGGCAGTGATTGACCACAGAAAAAGGCCTTTATGACATTGAAAAGGTCATATTGGATGATTTCCCAACAGTGTTGGAAGAATTTTCCATTAAGGCCATCAGGACCAGCAATACTGGTGGGGTTCATTGAAAAAACAACGTTCTTGAGTTCTTCCATGGTAGGTTCTTTATTGAGAGTGACATTATCTGAGTCTGTAATCAGTGTTGGTATGCATGATAAGAGGTCTTCTCTAATTAGACCCCCATTGTCAGTGAGTAAGTTGTGGAAATGATCACAAGCTGCTTCACCAATTGCTTCATCTCCATATATCCAATCATCATCTTCATTTTTGATTTTATGGATATACATTTTCCTTCTTCTACCTCTAATCAGGCTGTGGAAGTATTTGGAATTAGCATCTTCTTCTTTGAACCATTGTAACTGAGTTTTCTATTTAAGCACAGCTTCTTCAATCTTCAGGTGGCTAACATATTGAGCCTTGAGTTCATGGGCTATGATTCTATCTGTCTCTTTATTGTGCCAGGTTTCTTCTGCTTTTATGAGTTTTTCTTCAAATTCCTTTGCTTTTTGGAAAATATCACCATATTCCTGCCTTGACCATTTGGACAGGGCAGTGCAGAGTGCTTTGGTTTTTTGGTGAAAGATCCACATTGCATTTCCACTATATCTTATATTCCAAATTTCCTGAACCAGTGGTAGGAAGGAAGCATTTTCTCCAAATATTCAGGAACCTGAAGTATCTAGTAGCATTGTCTGCCCTGACACTTACTTCCATGAGGAGGGGTGAGTGATCTGATCCTGTAGCAGCCAAATGGTAATGGTGGTAGCAGGATGTGTAGTAAGCCAATTGTCATTGGCTAGTCCTCTATCCAGTCTTTTCCAGACAATTGAGCAAGGACCTTTGCCGTTAGACCATGTGTATTTAGGTCCATAGTAGCCAAGGTCTGTGAGTCCACAATCTTCAATCATGCTCAAGAAATCCAAACTTTTGTTGATCTGATATGGAATACCACCTGTTTTCTCTTCAATTGAAGCTATCACATTGAAATCTCCAATGACACACCATGGGACAGTGGTATTCAAAGCTTTGGATCTGAGAGTATCCCATAGTGGTCTTCTTAGTACAGGTGTACATTTAGCATAGATAACAGTGATGTGTAGAATGTCAGCAGCCTCTGCATGCCTAAGTTCTACTGTGATCTGTGTTCATCATGGTCTACTACAACACCTGAGAAATCCTGATCCCAAAAAATCCATATTTTATTATTGATGTTTGAAGTAGCATGCTGCATGGATAATTGGTTTTTATAGTGGTTGATGTGAGAGGTATCCAGGAAAGGTTCCAGGAGAGCTATGAAGGAGAGTTTATGGATGTGTTTTAATGTTTTGAGTCTCTCAATGGCTCCAGAGGATCTGATACCTCTGATATTCCAAGTGAGTGTACTAATCATTAAAAAGGGAGGGGAGTTTTCTTTTTGGTGGGGTAGTGTTACTTCTTGCAGCTTTGCTTCTTGTAATCCTTGGTGATGGATTATATGCTCTAGGGGATAGATCATGGTTGTTAATCACATCTTGATGTTGATATTCCCCATTGATAGCCTCCATTAGAAGGTCACAATGTTGGTCATCCTCTGATACTTCACCAAGGTCACCTTCCTCCTCAATTCTTCCACTCATCTCATCTTCTAAGATGATAGATCTGTATTCATCAAGTTTTGGGGGGTGTTCCTTTATAGGACACTCTTCCAATGGGACAGAGGTATTGGTTTGTATTTGAGGAGAGGCATTTTCTTCTCTATCATCATAAGATTTATCCTCTAGTGATGGTGATAAGGAAGGATCAATCACAGTTTCTTTGAATGATAATGCCTTTTTAGCAAAGCCACTCTCAAGGTTTCCTTGTAATTGTGGAAATGGACCTTGAGGTGAAACTGTGAGATCCTAGGAGTTTTCATTTTGTTCATTAATGATGATTCTTGTGTTTTGTTTTCTCATGGCTTTTCTTTTCTTTTGACTTGGTTTATTTTTGGATTTTGGGGATTGTATGCTGAATTCAGCTACTGCAGGAGCTTTTCCTTTCATGAGTCTCCTTGTAGCCTCATTGTGTTGATCTGGTATATCTTTTTCTGAGCTGTTTATCTCACAAATGTCTTCTTTCCTTGTAGTAACTGATTGTATTTCTGTGTTATCAAGTGAGACCTGTACAGAGGTGAGAGGTTGGTCCATCCTATGGTCATCCAATTGTGCATTTGCATCAGGAATCCCAGCCCCACAAGGTGCCCCAACCTGTATTGATCTAGGTTTTTCCTGACCACCCTCCATTCCTCCAGTAACTTCATTGATAGCAGATTTGACAGGGGGGATGTGGGGGTGTGATACAGAAGGATAAGGAGTAGAGCTAGTACCTGGATATGTGATTTTGCTGAATGACAAGTTGGCTGCAGCTGCAAGTTGTGCTCCATTATGCTTTGGTAGATAAATTTGCTGCTGTTTCTTGTTGGTTTGTGAGGTACCTTTGAAGTGTTTTTTCTTTTGTATTTGCCACTCATCATTTGAAGGAGTAGCTCCTGCTGTTTGGTATTCTGCCCTTCTTTGAAGTTCCTCTAGTTTTTGGTGTTCTGCACTTATCTTTTGTGGACCTGTTGTCTGACTATCTTTGGAGGAATTATGATTGGAGAGTTGTGGAGTGTTAGTGACAGTTGTTGCTTCGTACTTTTTCCTTTGTTGTTCCTCTTTCTTGAATTTAGTTTGGCATTTGTGGATAGCATGACCTTGGTATTTGCAGTATATATAATATTCTGGGAGATTGTCATATCGTATCTCCAGACATTGGCCCTCACCATTGACATCTTCATCATAGCCCAGCCATACATGAGTAGGTCTCTCTTTAGTGAGGTCAATCTGAATTTTAATCTTGGCCATACTACCTCTAGTTTTTTGAAAAGAGGCAAGGTCCAAGAAAAGAGTTTTGCCAATAGGTGATAGCAATGGAGTTAGGATCTCCATGTAATACAAGTGCCATGGAAGTTTAGGAATGACAATCCATATAGGTACAATTGGTGAGTCTTAATTTGGTTTAAAGGCGGGATTCCAAGCTTCCAGCTTCATTATTTGTCCTTGAATGTACATGTACTGCTTGGTCCAAACTGTGGCATGATCATATTTATTGTCTAGATCAATATAAATAGTTCTAGCATTAAAATGTGCTATCTTAACACCTCCTCTAAGTTCAGTCTGAGCTACGAAGCTCTTTCTAATCACCTCCATTCTTGGCATGGTGTTAAGGAATTTTCCTATCACAGTGAACTTACATCTTTTAGCAAACTTGATCATGTAGTCTTCTCTTTTGAAAATCACAGCAGGTTTTCCTTGTTTTTTGGTAATTACTGGTGGAGTGAAGTGTACTGGAGAAATTTCGGCTTCATGTCTGGCTCTTAGTCTAGTGACAAAGGATTGAGTAATGGTAGGGGGAGGTGGATTTGGACTGATTTGTATTTTACTTTTTGTGTTACTGGTGTTAGGTTGAGATGGCTCGGTGGTGGTTGCTATAACTTGAGCTGGTGGTGTGGTTTTAAGTGGAGGTATTGGATCTCTACTTGATTGCTTTGGTTCTTTTTTGGAATTTTTTGGCTTGTCGAAGTTGGAGGAAATCTTAACGGGAACTTGTGTTGATTTTGAAGGTTGTATTTTGGCCTGATTTTGTATAGAAGCTGACAGTAGAAGAGCATCATTGACGGTCTTGATTCCTGAAGGAGGTGGTTGAAATTGGACACTAGTAACCTTACCATTATTACTGATACTTTTGAAAGCGTTGGAGCTGGTGATTCTTGCCTTTTGAGATACGTGAAGCACTGGGTCCTTACCGTCTATAGATTGTATTTCAGCAGTAGGGGGTGGTCTATAATCAGCAGGTTGTTGAGATGCTTGTTGCATTTTTGAGTGACTACTCACCTCCATATGAGCAAGAGATTGTTGAGAAGTAGTCCCAGCCTTCAGTTGGGCCTCAGGAATGTCTTGTGCATTTTGTTGAACACCTGGTGAGCGCGATATTGTTGATATTTCTTCTTGCACTATTGCGATGATTGGTTCACCAGTCCTCTGGTGTGAAGGTCTGAAATCAGTTTCCTGAGCAGCAGAAGAAAATTTGTCTTGGTTTTGGGTCAATTTGTTTTGTGTATCATCTTGTTCGACCAATTGATGTTCTTGACAATTCCGATGGTCGATGCTTGCATTTCCAGTGGTGAGAGCTTCCAAATCTTGGCGAGGAGATATTTTTTTTTTGAGTGTCAACGCCAAGATTTTCAATTCAATTATGCTGTATGGAAGTTCTGTGGTTTTGGAGAAAGATTTTCCGTACTTGTAATGGCTCGACTTGGCTCTAAATCTAGTGAAGATCTGACGATATTTCCCAGGCGATTTTGTGCTATAGTGCATGCTCCGATTTCTTGCAGATCTGTAGCAGTTGAGTTGTTGTTTTTAGATGAAACTTGTTGAGGATGATGCACACTTGAGAGCCGCGTTTCTTGGGGATGATCCGGTGGTTTTCCACCGGTGGTTGGAGGGGAATCGAGCATTTGCTCGGCACTGTACTTTGTACTCTTCGTCACCTTGTACGGAGAGAACGAGGAAGAGAGAGTAGAGGTACGGTATTCAAGTTATACGTCATTATACACGTACTGTACTGATGCAGTTAAAACTGAAAATAAATTTTTTGTATTTTTCTTACTTTTTTCGAACAATTTATGTAAAGTTAATTTTTTCATTGATTTCTCTAATAAATCATGAACTTTCAAAATTTTCTTTCCTTGTTGATTTTTCTGCCAAATCAAAACTTTGGAGCAAATTCATCTATATAGAGCTTGGAGAATAAGAGATTTTAGGTCTGTTTTTTACATTTTTATAGCTGGTATAGGAATGTATAAATTTGGGTAAGAAAGAGAATGAAAAATCATGAAAAATTTGCGTCAGAATAAAAAAGGGCATGAAGGTTGTTTTTGAATCTGAGCCAAGTAATATTGGGCTAAATATTTGTAAACTTAAATCTGGGTCCTCCGGTTGCAAGAGTAACTTGTGGAGTGTATTATTATGAATTCTCCCTTCAAATTTGCCCTTGTTTACATATCCCAATATGTCATTAATACTCCCTCCAATCCACTTTAATTAATTTTTTGATTATTTACACACATATTAATGAAATCGTCTTTTAGCATTATTAATAATAAAATTGACCATATTAAAATAATTTATTCATTTGAAATATAAGAAATACTCCTAGGCTCTTTACTCCAAGAGCAACTTTGGAAAAAAGAAGTTAATTCCTTCTTTTAATTTGAAAAAAATTAAATATTACGGACCACTAAAAAGAGGCCAAAATCAATTAAAATGAACCGTAGGGAGTAATATACAAATTTTAATTAAGGAAAATTTAGTCAAAAGACTTATTTTTTTTTCTAGGAGTTAGTATTTTTTAAAGGGTATACAAAGATCAAAAAGTTATTTATTACGGACCGAAGGTAGTATAGTTTTACTTTGATTGCACCAAAAGATTTTTGGAAGTGTTGAGGTTTGCAGTCATCGAAGTAGAATGAGATAAAATTTTGAGATGCTAGTTTATTTATTACTCCCTCCGTTTCACAATAAATAACTATTTTACTTTTTTATTTACATCCAAAATAAGTGTTTACTTACATAATCAAGAAGGAATTATTTTTATTTTTTCAAAAATTACCCTTATTTACATATTTCGATATGCCAAGGTAATAATTAATTAAAATTAATTTAGTAAATATATATTTTTTTCTCTAGCAATTCGTATTTCCTTAGTAAGTATATCAAAAATAAAATGATCACTTATCATGCGGGAAGGAGTAAGATATCTGAGATTTTCTAAAAGGAACAAAAAAGTATAGTAGTAAGGAGTAAATGAAAATTTCCACTTTATATCGAAAAGTTGACAACATCGCGGAATAAGATAACAAAGGAAATGAAATACGTGTTATTGGGATGGAACGAACCCCTAACACTTCGTAGTAATACTTATTCGCATTTGATATTTATACTCATTCTATAAATAAATGACACATTATTTTATTTAGCCACAATTCTTAGTAGATAACCACGGTTAACTACTTTATATTTTTCACATGTTTTTAAATTATAGTATAAAAATACTTAATAATTTTGCTATTCTTTGTTATGTTCCTTATGTCAAAGTCAACTTGAACTAGCGGCATGTTACCGGAAACACAAGAAACCAACTGGGAAAAACTCATTATACTACAAACAAAGATGTAGTTTATTACTCCCTCTTATCCACTTTAAGTGATTTTTTTATACATATTAAAGAATTCACCTTTTAGCATTAATTAACAATAAAGTTGATCATATTAATCTTAATTTGTTCATTGGATAACAAACTATTCATAGACTCTTTACTCCAAGAACAACTTTGAAAGAAGAAGTTAATTCTTTCTTAATAATTAAAAAAATCAAATATTATAAACCACAAAAAAAAAAGTCAAAAAAATCACTTTAAGTGGACCGGAGGGGTAGGATATATTGATAAGAAAAAAGAGAGGAGGCAGACTACATTTCTTTCCTCGTACTTTCATGAATTCAATGAAAACATAAAAATAACTCCACATTTATTGTAATTAGTTTTGCTTACTCCTTAGCAAAACGTAACCTATGCTTACTTGCAAAACTTGTCTCCCATAATATTATAATGATTCGATCGGTCATTTTATGTAATTGCGCTCTGTTACTTCTTTTATTCCTGCACACTGGTGTGTTTATGCCTTTATGACTTACAGGGTTGATTAATTTCGTTCCGGAAAACTTTCGGGTTGATTTGGACCCTTGATTCTTGACTTAGAAGTTTAAATTTGAAAATGTTGACCAAACTTTGACTTTTGTGAAAATGATCCTGAAACTGTATTTTTATGGCTCCGATAGGTTCGTATCGTGATTTCGTACTTGGGCGTATGCCCGAAATTGATTTTGAAAGTCCGTAGGTTGATTTGTGTTGATTTGCCGAAATTTGGCAATTTTAAGTTAAAAAGTTTGACCGCAGGTGACTTTTAGCTATCGAGCTCGGAATTTGATTTTGGGACTTGGAATAGGTCTGTTATGGTATATGATATTTAGAACTTGTCTGCAAAATTGGTGTCGTTTGGAGTTGATTTGATAGGATTAAGACGTTTAGTTGTAATTTTAGAAGTTCTTGAAAATTTCTTTCAAAGTCATGCATTTTAGAGCTAAATTCGTAGTTTTAGATATTATTTTTATGTTTTGATCGCGTGAGCGAGTTCGTATGATGTTTTTAGAGTTGTGTGGATATTTGATTTGGAGCTCCGAGGGCTCGAGTGAGTTTTGGACACTTAGTGGAGTGTTGTTAGAATTGAGTATGCTGATTTTCATGCACCAAAATTTGACGAGCACAAACATACACTTAAATTATGCTCGCTAATCAAAGATAATATAGTATAATATTGTATCTATAGGGATTGAATTTAAACAATATTCTCGTAGTTTTAGCTTGATTGCTTTTCAGGAGGATCAACAGTTGAGATTTATATGATTAATAATTAAATTAACTAAGAATCTAAAGATATTGACCAGTGATTATCGAGACAAAGAATAAACAAATAAGGTTATCAGTAGGAGAAGATAGGGTTTTGACAGAATAGGTGTAAGATAATTGTTCGGGCTCTAACTCTAGATAATTCACTTCTAATGTTCAAGTGAGTCTCTCGAATTCACTCAATTATTAGTTTAAACTTTCAGCAGAAACTCCTCTCTCAATTAAGTCTTGACCTCACGAGATGAACCAAATTAAGCATTGTGAAGATATGCAAGAATGCGTAGTGCATTGGTTATCAGGAAAACCTCTTTCGATTATTCTCCTAACTAGGTTTAATCAATGATTCAACTAGTCTCTTTCGATTACTTAGAAGAATCTATCAACTCAAGCAACAATATAATGCAAAGATATCACAAGTTATGCCTCTCTCGATTACATGAACTAGTGATTATAGATGCAACAATTAAATCTTCCAAAATGATTCAATACATAAAATTAGAGTTCTAACCCACAAACAATCATCAATACACCAACTCAATCAAATTGTAAAGGGAACTACTCCTTAATCATGAAAAAGTTCATCACAAATATAATTAAAGTATAGGAAGACATAGATTCGATCCAAACTCGGGTCTTGAGTGAGAAAGAAATGATGAAATCCTTGAACTTGTGTTCTTCCAACTCCTCGTTAGCTTCCTTAGGTCGAAAGTCCTCTAAAAAACGTGTTTCTAGTGTATTTATGCCAAGTAGGAACGAACCGGACGAAACTACCCTCTTTGAACCGCAGTGGGAAAACCTACCAACTTTTTACACTTCTTGCGTCACACTATTCCACGAAGGGTGCGTAGCATTAGTGCAATTTGCTCGGTTGTAAACTATCTGAACTTAGCTTGTCTGATAAAATTTGTACTAATGCTACGTACTATGCCCCACACACTATGCCTAGCATTAGTGTATTTTACCGTCAGACCCAAAAACTACAATTCTCTGAACTGACGCACATTTGAACTGATGCGACGCACTGTGCTACGCATTGTGCGAAGCATTAGTACAAATGTGTGTAACCCTTGCGCTTTCTTCCAACTTTCTTATGCAACTCTGGTCCATGAGCCCTAGACGAAATTCCGATTTAATTCCTTAGGCTTTTACTCAGACTTCACAACTCCAAATTATTCGATTTAGCTCTAGAACATCTTCTTAACTCGGAATCATCTCCTACAAAGCATAAAACACATAATAAGTGCAATACACTAATATTCAAGCTCAAACACAAGTAAAATGTAGTAATTTGAGTGCAAACTATGACTAAAACACGTGATTCTAGCCTACCATCAACATGCCTCTGATCTCTCATTTGCGAGATTTTGGTTCGCATTTGCGAAGGTAGGCCAAGTCTGATGGGTTCGCATTTGCGAATCCAGTGTTCACATTTGTGATGATTACCTGGGAAGGAGCTGTTTTGCTTTTATGATTGATCTGGTCGCGTTTGTGGAGGTCCAGGATTTACAATTGCGAACTTTTCATCGCAATTGCGATGATAGCAGAGATGGAAGGATCTTCACTTTTGCGAGGGATTCTTCGCATTTGTGGGGTCGCATTTACGACATCTTCAACTGGACAAATAACTGAGGGACGTGATTTTTTAGATTATTCTCTCATTTTTGAACCCTAGATTCGGTAGGAGGCGATTTGGAGAGGGGATTTTTACCTACAAACATTGGGTAAGTGATTTAAATCTATTTCTAATCATATTCCATCATCATTATATTTTAGATTTTAACATCAAGTTGATGTGAATCATAGTAGAAATTTTTGAAACTTTGTCAAGTTTAAAAAAAAAAAAGTATATGAGTTTTGAGAGTTGATTTGGATTCGGATTTTGAAACTAATCACATATATGAACTCGTGGGGTCATGGTAGACGAAATCTACCATTGGACCCGGGTTTTGACCAGATGGACTCCAGGTTGGCTTTTGTTGAATTTATGAAAAAAGTGTAAATATCTTAACTTTATCTATCGCAATTGAATTTTCTACCATTGTTTGATGTTATTGAGTCGATTTTTGTTAGATTGAGCCGTGCGGAGGCAAATTGTAAGGGAAAAGCTATTTTCGAGTACTAAATTGGCCTAATTGAGGTAAACGCCTTATCTAACTTCGTGTGGGAGAACTTCCCTTAGGATTGGTATTGTTTGATTCAATTGTGCTAAGTGAAATCCGTATATGCAAGGTGACGCGTGGGTACGCGGGTTGTACGTAGTATTTGACCCGTTTAGGCTTCTTAGACTATTTCCTTGTTTTACTTGAAATACCATATTATGTTATAAATTCTCATAGTCAAATTATTCTCACTTGTATTAGACTATCCTTAAATGCCTTAGTTGACTTGTTTGGTATTTGTTTTATATCCTACTCGCTAAATTGCTCCCATGCTTTAGTTGAACTTGTTGTCTCCTTTATTGTTACATGCTATCTCTTCATTGTTAGTTATCATTGTTGAAGTCATTGTTCATGTTATTCCTTTACTTGTTGATTTCCATTAATTGAGACTCATTATTGAATATTATCTCTTTTATAGTGAAGTTAGTCTTACGTATTATTTGTGGTTATATATTATTTATCTCATTGTTGAGTTATCTGGTGTTGAAGTTGTGAAAGTCGTTAATACATTGAGACGATGTTGATCATTGTTGAAATATCTATCTTATTGAGAAATTTTCATCCATTGTTGCTGTTGTTATTCTTGTATATGTTGTGTGGAGTCATGACCTATTGTTATGGAAACATTGATATTGTTGTTGTTGGCACGTTGTGATATATGGACACTTGTGGTGCAAATTGTTATTGTGCTAGGATATTGAAGCGCATGCGGCGGTATAAGGCTTGGGTTGATGTGCATGCGGCGGTATAAGATGGGACTTATGTGCGTGTTGCTTGTAGGAAAACTACGTGAAGCCACGCGGTGTTATAATGTAGACTAAAGTGCGTGTAGCTATTTTGGGAAAACTGTTTTCAAAACCTATTCTCAAATGTAAGGCTCACGCGGCGGTATGAGGAAAGATTGTGATTGAAATTGAGAAAAGTAAATACGAGGCGATACCTCAGCGGTGATTCTTGATTATACGAGGTGATATCTCGGTTTTGATTTCATTATACACGAGGCGGTACCGCCTCGTTGCGATTCTTGTCATTTGTTCATGTTGCACGGTGTTTTTGGTGGAAAATATATCTTGTTGTATCAGTCCTTATTTGTTCTAGTAGTTGTTGTCCGTACATGTTCATTGTGACTCTCTAGTTTCTTCTTTGTGTTATATCTATTGTTGGTTTCCGGTACTAGTTCTTGCAATTATCTTTCCGTATTAGTTGTTTCTTCACTGTCCATTACATATCCGTATTGCAATTTCATACTGTCTATTTTATATCCTAGTAGGTGTCTTGACCTGACCTCGTCACTACTCTACTGCGGTTAGGCTCGATACTTACTGGGTACCGTTGTGGTGTATTCATACTACGCTTTTGTACATCTTTTTACGCAGATCCAGGTACGTCTGCTCGTGCCGATCGTTAGAGGATTTTTGTACCTGCTGTTTGTGAGACTTCAAGGTACTCCTGCTCCACGTTCCCAGGCCTCGGAGTCACCTTCCCTATCTTACTTTCCGTTGCATTTTCTGTGAAACAATGATGTAGTAGTACTCTAGTTGTATTCTGTAGAACTTATGACTTAGTTCCACCGGTTTTGGAGTGTGTATTGTGAGATTTTGTATTTCAGAAGGCTTTATCTATTATTCAATCAATTTCAGTAACTTGTTAATTTATATTTGTTCAGTTGTTATTATTTATTAGGCTTACCTAATCATAGAGACTAGGTATCATCACGGCAACCTTTGGGATCGCGACAAATATATCCTCAATTGTGTTTTTGGCGTAATACTGTACATTAATTTTGCAATTGCATCATTGAAAAAGTAAACTCCAGCTTCTTGTTAAATCAGAGATGAAGAGTGCAACCAATGTTAGAAGAAAAACGGAGGGAAACAAAAGATAGAAATGTGACGGCAACCCTAAATGTTATCATGTTGCCTTATTAGATATACTCCATCTTTGAAAATTTTATTATTTAAAAGTAGGACTCCTAATAAATTTTAGTTTGTTATTTATGGTTAACTTAATTAAATTAGATGTATATATTCGGTGCGGATAAACTTCTACCCAAATAAGGCCAGGAAACAATTTACAATTTCACTTCCTTGTTTGTTCAAATATTCTGATGGAATTTTTTATAATGAGGTAATATTCATTCTACAAATACACGATCTCTAAAATAAGGAATTAAAGAGTTAAAATTGGAGTGTTTTTGTCCAAAATTAAGAAAGAAATTTTTGGGTTTTAAATATTATTTTAGATTTAAATTTAAAAATTAATCACATATATACACTCATGAGTAGTTAGATTAAGTAGAAGTTTTATTGGAGAAGGAATAACCTTTAACATTGAGAGAAAAAATTGAATGCAGCATAACTAAGCTAGCTTAGTGTATATTTAGGTGCTCTGATTTTTTTTCCAATTAATTTAGTACGTTTGCCATTAGGGGCTGCACAAATAAAGTCTCCGCTTTGACAAATAATAACGTGGGCTCGATCACTTGAGTCGACCTTAAATGCGCATCCTTCTGGGGTGCTATGGAAGTCACCAACTTGGGCCGTGAGCCTACCCATTGACACGTCCACGTAAGTGTTTAAGAATCTTGTCTGTATTGTGTATGCGCATTTCTTTAACAAAATTGAAATCTTTATACAAATAGATAGTTATATTCGTTATTTACTTTTTCTAGTCGGTATACGTAGATTATATATTGATTATATATAGTTATACATATATTATACTTGAACTATTTATATATTATACGTCCATCGACTATTTTTAATTTAAGCAGTTGAATGAACGACTATTTAGGTTAGCTCTTCAACAAAACTCGATCACCTACAATAAGTTACTACTCATATTTAGTGCAAATCTCTATCTTCAATTGCGTGTTCATCGTGTATGTCTTACAAAGACCGTTGATAAAACTTAATAAAACTTTAAAAAAAAAAAAATTCTTCATTTCATGCGTTTTAAAGAAAATATAATAACAAAACTAAAAAGTAAATTGTAGTCTGACTCTGTTCGGTGCCTTCATAGACTAAACTTGTAGTCATTACTCCATGTAATCACAAAGTGTAATCTACTTTTAATATAGGATAGTTATGCATTTACTATTTGAGAAATAAGTTAAGCAAGCACTATTCTGTAGAAAAGCTAGTCATTAGATACTTTACCATTTTAGGGTAAAGAAACTGACAATTATCATTTACTTTTAACCTATCCTTGAGGAAAACATAATTAAATTGAAAGTTCCACAACTAATAAGTAGGAATTATTTAATGTAACAGCAATTAATTGGCATTCTAATACATTTCTATCATTAGATAACTATTATACTAAAAGCTAATAGCAAGGGTATATGTTGTTTTCGACATGCAGTCGACCCCAATATGACGGCTTTCAGTATATTAAATTAAATAATTTAACTTTTTCTACAAATAATGTAAAAATTATAGATTCAAGTTAAATAAACTCGCAGAAACAAAAACATTAAAATCCTTTTTTTAAGAGAATATAAAAAGAAATAACTTACAAAAACTAGTTTTTAGTAATGATTTAAAAAGCACTTTAGCGGAGATTTCCTTTTTTCCTTTTCTGGAGACGCAGTTTAAACATATTATTAACTGCATCTTTCTAATTCTCCTATTTATACGTGTCCTCTTACTCACACCAAAATCATGATCAGTTTTTTCTTTCTCGAGCCATCTCTTTCACTCTCAGTGTTCGTATTATCAACATTTTTATGCTTCATTCTCTGTAACAGATATTGAGGAGATGTCTTACTTTTTCAGTTTTATTCTCTGATATATATATATCGTTTAATAAGATTTGTTTTTAATTTTCTTCATTATTTCAAACGTTCAAAGTGAAAGTATGTCTCCATTTGGAAATGGGGTAACTCTAATAGCTTGTCGATTTTGTGACCAAATCTACCCAAATGCTACAACCCTTATGCGTCATTTTCTTGACAATGAATGCATAAATGTGCCTCAATTTGGAAATGAAACCCAAAATCCAAATGAGGTAAGTTTTACAGTTTGTCAATTTTGTGACCAAATCTGCTCAGATGCTACCGGCCTTATGCGTCATTTTATTTACGATAAATGCGAAATAATGACTGTGTCGAGTGATGGCAGATCGCTAATTCCTAGATTTGAGGCTTATCAAAATGCGATCAATTCCGTTCACCTCACTCTTTCTTTCATAAATAAAACACAACTTTTTTTCATAAACCCTTGTCCTACATTTCATGGGTTGCGTCCACACAACATACCTCAAAGGACAAGGGAACCACATAACAGGTATGGCTTTGGTCAATTCTTTGGTCTACATTCATCTAATAATCCGTTACTATTTTAGAGGGGTAAATTTTATTAAAGTTTATCCGTCATTTATCCAAAATGTGCATAAATTAATTAAACATTTGGAATTGTGTTCTTGCTATGTGCAGGGACATTAATCATATTTACCGGACAAGACCATTTATTAAGCAACTGGAGAAGCCAATTCCTGAAATAATTGTTATTCAAGACGATGATGAAGATGAGGAAATAAAGTTGGATTTCACCTTGAAGTTCTAGAGATTCTCAAAATAGATTTAGATTTTAACTTATGTTGTAATAGTGCTACTTGATGCTTTTCCTAATTATCTTGGTATTTGCTCAGTTTAATTTTGTGTGTACTTTAAATTTTGTTGTTTTTTAAAGATATATGTTTTTTCCTTGAAACTAAGTGTGCTTCTTCTGCTTTAATTAATTATTTTGTGCTGTTGTATGTGTTCAAATGACTTAAGAGTGTGGATCTACAAAATAATTATCAACTACTCCCTCCATTCACTTTTATTTGTCCATTATACTAAAAATACATTTTCGCTTTTACTTGTCCACTATACTAAATCAACAGAAATAATTTTTTTTCCTGTTTTACCCTTATCATTAACTACTCATTCTTCAAATCATTTTTCAAGACTTTTAAAAATGCTATCATTATTATGGGTAAAATTGTAAAATATATACTTTACTTATGTTTTCTTAAAGGGAGTACAAAATCAAAAGTGAACAATTAAAAGTAAACGAGGGAGTACATATCAAGTAAAAGTTGACCAATCATCATGACGTTTGTTAGGCTCTAATAGCCATTTTTTTTTTTTTTTTTTTTTTGGTATTTAGTAAAGGTATATATCGGTTCTTTTCAAGAAAATTGTGGTTCAAATATGATTTTAGGTATTGACAACTAAGAGGCCTTTGGGCAACAGGAAATGAATTAAAGATTTTCCACAGAACTGGATTTAAGAAATATCAATTATATCAAATTGAAGGGGAATTTTCATATATACTCACTTTTGGTGTTACTGTTTACCCCTAAAAAGGTACAGTTGAATTTATACGTAGTTTATAGACAAGTGAATCGATTTGATCCCAAAAATGATAAATAAATTAAACAAGAATGTAAGACTTAGCGTTAAAATCAATATAAGACAGCTGAAATCCTGTTTCCGAGAGTAGAGCTTTCGGAGGCAGCAGTAACAATATTAATAAGCAAGAAGATAAAATATTATTAAGCTTTTTGTCAGAAAATTTGTGTTTTTACAATGGCTGTTGAGCTCACAATTTATAGTTGCACCTAGAGAATAAGGTCCTAGGATCAAGCCCCTCTTAAATGACAATTATGAGGGCTATTGAAGAATGTGTAACGGTAGGCGGCAGTGAATGCCATATTCTCTGTAACGGACTACGTACTTAATGCTATAGAATATTCTCCATAAAATGCTACCGGGTGGCAGTCATTTATTTCGTCTTTATGAACATTATTCCCTTCAGGAACAAGCGGGATCGTTGCCTTCGGACCTAATTGCCTTCTGCCTTTGGCCCCACGTGTCGCTTTATTATGCGAGTATTTAATATGAATATATTTTACCCTATACAGATAGTCCCACTGCTTTCCGGTGGCATATCCTTGTGTCATCGAGAAGTTGGTAAAGATACCTTTTTTGACTAATACCCCCTTTGAAAAATTTCTGACGGTTGATTAGACGCACGTCTCTCCACATTTAATGCTCCAAATATGCGTCATCCCATGATTCAACAACACTTTTGCCGATTATCGAGGTAATTATGACCACGATTTTAGCCGCCTATTCCTTTACTTATACGCATCAACCTTCTCCTTTTACATTTCATAATTTTTCAAACTCTCTCAAACTCTCTTTACTCAACTCACACTTGTTTTCCACTTCTTCTAATCTTCTTCTTCATAGAAAAAACCCTTTCTCTTCTGATAACAATGGCCTCCTCTTCCATAAATTCCAATTCTTTGAAGAACAAAGAAAGTGCTGATGAGCTGCTCCTCCTATAGTGAGCACCATCATTCCAAGAAAGCTTATTACAACTAAGGACTTCGAAGAGAAGTACCCTTCTGCTAACTCCCGAACATGGGCTGTTGGCGTGTATTATTCTTCCATCCATCCTTCTAGCATCCCTGATTTGAAAGAAGATTGCAGCTGTCAAGATTTAAACATCATTGCTCCTGACAATCGGAGCGGGTAAGCTTCTATAAGAAGGTTTTTACGTATGTTTATACGTATCCCTTTACTTTGGGCCCGTTCTCATTAAGCGGGGGGCTTGACTTTGTTATCTTGGAGTTTTGCATTCGTTACCAAGTCCACTTTGCACGTGTGAGCCCTTCTGTGTGGCGGACTGTTGCTTGTCTTCGATGTCTATGCCAGGAGACGAGGGAAGAGCTATCACTGGCTCGACTGATGAACCTTTATTGCCCCTAGATTTTTCGTGGGGGAATGACGAATTTAAGCAAACGTGGTCACCATGCTTTGCTAACTTGCATGGATGATGACAATGACAGTGGATGGATGGAGCGATTAATTGCAGTTGCCACTAGGGACATCATTCTAGCCACGACTCCATCCTTTCCTCAATTATGGAACCGTACTCGTAAGTTCATCATTTTTCTTTTCTTCTAGTTAAAGATTGTCCCATCCTGTTATTGATCCTTCTTCTTTCACTATTTCAGCAACTCCGTGGACACCACCTAGGGTTGAAGGCTTGGACTAGTTGGTCCAGAAGATTCTGAATGTCGCTACGCCTGAGCCCTGCAAGTGGAAAGAACTGGCGTTTAAATATGGGTGGAAGGCCAAAAATCATGGTAGGTTGAAATTATCTTGTTTTTACTTCTCGTATAGGAAAATTAGTTAACCTTTCTTTCCTGTTGAATTCAGGTCTTTCGCAAGGCTCTGTTATCGTCCTTGAGGAGGACGTTTTGGCTGATCCGGCTGATATAGCGAGGTTGCTGCAAGAGGCTTTTACCCGAACAGGTGTCAGCGGGCCTGCTTCTGGTGCGTGCTTCTTCTCGGAGTTCCCAGCTGGAGAATAAGCAACAAAAAAGGCGACGCTCCACCACAACCAAGGGAAGAAATAAAAAGGCGAAGAGCATCGCGCCCGAGCCATCTGTGGACGCTGTGGTGATAAGCACCGCGCCCGAGCCAGCCATAGACATTATAGTGATCGATGATGATGGAGGAGCCAATGATGAGGGGGCTTTTCTACATAGAAGACGACGACCTTCATCAGCTTAAGAGAGCCTGTTGAGCTAGTTACACCAACTGAGGACGACGTCCCGGTGCTCTAGGGGAATATGATGTGGTGGAAGATGCCAACTCTTGCTTCCGAGTCCCAGTCGCTATTCCCGATACCATGAGGCTGGGTACCAGGTCTCTCCCGTCCTCGGTTGATGAGCAACCAACAACTAGCATTGCTTTTGCCGCAGCTGCTTCTCAACCTACAACCCCATTAACTTCATCTTCTTCTTCGTTAATTTGCCTTCGCCACCAGCAACTGCTACATCATCTCCATCGGTTGCAGTCATTCGAGAGAAGGATATCCCTCTTCTCCAGTCCCCAGTTCATGGGATTTTAGGGCATAATTATCCTGCCCCCTTCAAAGATCCTTAGAGAAGGAGGAGTGTTTCCCTCTCAGTTTCTACCGGATTCTATCTGCTGTCCTCGCCTGTGGAACTTGCTAATTATCTGAAGCCTCTAGCTTTAGAAACGGATTAGAATAAAATACAATCTCTCTCGGGAGAGTGTTTGTTGAACAATGCCATGCACAACACAGTGGCGGTACAATCATTTTTTCCTTTATTGTTTCTTTTATCCTTATTAGGGCAAGGTTTTTAGTCTGTACTTCTGTTTTGCAGGCAAACTTCCTTGCTTCTGAGGGACTTCAGAGGTTGATCCTTGACAAGGAGAACCTCACCTCCGAGCGGGATTAATTGTTGGTCGAGCGAGATCAAATTGCTACTCACCTCCCGATATTGGAAGCACAAGCTACTGAGGTCGCTGAGTTGGAGGCTCGATTGCAGCAAAGCGAGCAAGAGGTAGTGACCCTCGATCAAGAAGCTGCCCTATTAAGGGTACAATTTGAAGAAGCTAAGGCAAAGTGGGTCGAGGTCTAGAATGCCGTTCTTGTTGCATCCGATTGCGAGGCTGCCTCTACTAAAAGACTGAATAATTTGGAGGCAACCTTGAACTCTAAAGCCAAAGAAGTTGCTGCTGTCGAAGAGAAGTATGCCCGGTTAGAAGAGAGGCATAAGAGGGTTGTAGAGCATAATAGAGTTTTCCACTCCACTATCTGTGACTTGATGTTAGCCTTCAAGCCATTAGGTCAGAGAGGAATAATCTTTCGACTGAGGTTGACCAGTTTAATGAAGAGCTCAGCGCCAAACGGCTTCCCTCATTGTTGAAAAAACATACTCTATGTATAGTATGAGGAGAAGAATCTTGGAAGAGGCCAAAACGATTCATTGATTTTGATGCCGAGATCGCTAAGGCCCGTGAGATGGAGTCAACTGCCCGAAAGGGTCCAACCTGATGCTACCGACTCTTCTGGTTCCGGTTTTGAATTCTCGGGAACTGAAGAAGAATCGGAAGGGGATGATGTTGAAGGCCAGGATGGTGAAGGCTAGAATCTTGAGTTGGTGGCAGATCCGCCTACTTCTCCTGGGCGTGCAGATGCTTCTCTACCTCCAAATTTCAAGGGTGTAGTAGTTTAGCTTTTTGCTTTCTTTTCTTTTCCATACTTTTGTACTCGTGTTGCTTGGCACGTTTGCTATAAATAGAAGTATTTTTTCATTTATGTATTGCACAAGTTTTTCTCATTGCGTACTTTTCATTTAAGTATTGCGCAAGTTTTACTGTTTTGCGTCGAGTTATACGAGGCTTTGGGTGTGTTTTTCCCCGATAGCATTTGGATTCGGGGCATAAGTTCTTCCGAAATCAACCCTTTACCGTGAGGGTTTCATAAGAGAGGGCCCTATTATGTTTATGGTGCTCTTGAAGATCACATCTCCTGTTCATTACAGCACTAGCATTTGAAGTACTTGTTTAACTTTCAAATGATAAAATTAATTCATCGATAGGACAAGAAACAAGATAAAAATAAAAGGACTTTACTTTATTCCTTCCATTTTCAAAAGTACATAAGCATTCGTTGTGCTAAAGAGAAATTGCCATTATGTGTGGCTAACTTTTACAACTTGTTTCTACGGGACTGGCAGTCATTATCGGATTTCATAGTCCCGGTCGATGTGGCAGTCATTGTTGCCATATTCTCATATTATTCCGCCAATGTTCGAATGCAAAGAGTGCAACTTTGAACGCGTGAAGTTTTGCACCTTTGAAGATTCCACTAGTGAACTGTTAGATAATCTTTAATTCGATAGCAAGCTTCACTTCCCCTTAGGAACTTTTGCTATTGAACAGAAGATTATCTAACAATCCCTTAATGGCTTGCACTCGTGAATGGTTGATACGCTCAAATTACACCTTATTAAATAGTGTAAGCGGTCGATGTCAAATATAATAACCCAACAAGGTTGGGGTCGAATCTCACAGGGAATAGGTGTGAAAAGTTTACTTGATTAGCATATTACTCAACTACAGTCGCAATTCTATCCAGTTAATCGTAACAAAAGTATGAATTGAACTTAGTTTTAAATAAAGTATGAGTTATATTTCTAACGGATGATTCTTTTGATATGCAATTGATGTCTAAGTGACTACCCAATATTTTCCAATAGTTAGGTAGTATTTTCTCTTTGTGATTTTTCCAAATATAAAAGAGTTGAGATTAAGAACAACCAATTTATGCCAAATAAAAACCCACTTATTCCTAATCGATTTTGTTAAACAAGGTTGAAAGCCTTGAGTTTTTGATATTTACTTCTATCAAATTCTTCCCCGCTTTTCCAAGCAAAGATGGAATTTAATGGCGTTTGTTAATGTTTGCAACCACCAACAATGATTAAGGAATGAGAAGTAAATAAGTATCAATCAACCGTTAAATATATATTTAATATCAAACACCCAATAACATCACACCCATTTAGAGTTCACAACTTTAGTGTTTAGAATTAGCTACTCATACTAAAATTTGAAATCAAAAGAAGATTAATTGTCATAAAGCTTACAAAGTAAAAGATTATTGACCCAAAAGCTTCCAAGAGATAGGAATATTCAAGCCTTGTACTTTTAGCTCCAAAGTCTGACAAGATAGCCCTCACAAAATCCTAGTATACCTATTTATAGAGGCCTAAAAATCGAGGCAAAAATTCAGACTGATCTGCCCCGAAGTAAAAAATGCGACCGCATTTTTGTCTCATAACAGAAATGTGGTCCGCAATTTTGACACGTCTATCGCAGATTTCAACCCTAGGTTTGCCTTCATCGCATCCATGGTTTGCGGTCCGCATTAGAAATGCGACCGCATCTTGCATCGCGGTTTCTTCCTTCAGTAGACTTCGTGCTTGGTTTGCGGTTGCTTCTGCGGCTCGCATACCAGTTATGCGATCGCAGATGCGATCGCATTTCTGACTCTAAACTTCGCCCAGGACTCTGCTTTGGTCTGCGATCTCCGTGTGCAATTCTGCGGCTCGCATACCAGTTATGCGATCACATATGCGATCGCATTCTTGACGTGACATTTTGCCCAGAAGTCTGTCTTGATCTGCGATCTTAATGTGAATTCTGCGGCTCGCATGTGATGTTTGCGATTGCATATTCACCTCTTCGATGCTTTTCTGCTCTTTCCTTGTCTTTATGTGGCTTTTTTTGAACTCTTTTCCATGCTCTTAGGTCCTTACACTTCATATACTGCAAAAACACTAAAATTACATAAGTACCTAAGGAAGTTGCATGTAAAACAAGTTAAAATCTAAGCAATTAGTATCAAAATGTGCCGAAATTCTCCGGCACATCAACACCCCCAACTTAAAATCTTGCTTGTCCTCAAGCAACTAAGACGACACTATCCTATTCTAGACTCCATCAAAAAAAACATGAAACAATAATGACCTTGGATAGTGTTTGTTGTTAGTGTTTCAAGCATGCATCTTCGAATACTTTACCCTTACTGAATCATCAATATATTCAAGGAAAACTAATCAACTTATGAACTTTGAGCCTCAGACAAAGTGACTAAATGCTACCCTCAGCTGAGTGCACTTATGTTTTACTCAAAAACTCAACTTCTGTTCAACCTCGCAGTTCATGTGCCCTCACTAGAAAGAAAGTCCCAAACTCACAATATTTATAATGACAACACAAAGGGACTAATTCGCAAATACACTCACTCTCAGAAAAGAATTTCAAGTGTTACCACATACCATACCATAGGCTTGCCTTATTTTAATTCGTCGCTTACTTCTAAGAACGCTCGATTGGAGATCACATAAGGACTTTTTAAGCATGTAATGTAGGTCTGGGGAAGGGTAGGATAAGTATTTAGATATAAGTGACTATATCCTCCTTGAACACTAAACACATTTTCTTTTCTTTTTACACTTTGTTTCTTTTCAAATCCCATAGCCGCGTTGGCATCTATTTCCCAATATGGAACCACCTTAAATACCTCTCTAATTTTCTTCACAGCTCCATAATTATATAAATATACACAGATAGTTTTTTTTCTTGGAGCGTGCATAATTTCATATGAGCATTTTGAGGTATATGCTCCTACACTCAATTCACAACCTTACCCATTTTCATTTTGATCCTCACCCCCAACTTAGGCTTTCAGCCTAATTCTTAATGTTCAAGGAGGAATGAGTTCAAAAGAGGTAATTATTTTACAAAAAAGGGAAAGGTTTGTAATGAGGTGGCCAAAGAAAAGGTTAAAGGCTCGAATAGGGCACTAGTGATATTATTTATACAGAGGTAGGCTTGAAAGGCTAAAGAGGTTTCACAAATAAAACAAAGAATACCTAAGATCATCTCTCCAACTAAGTATAATTATTATAAGCGTCGAAAAATCAACCGGGCAAGTTTTAGATGGCAGAGACAAACACAAGAATTATCTATACAAAGAGGTCACACACATGGCACACAAACTGTTTGGTTAACATAGTTTAAAGCCCTAGAGTTAACATTTGGCAACTCAAGGCTTTCATCATATATAAATACATAACTCTAGGTAGATATAGAGTCACAGAGCGAGCCTCAAGTTCACACAGTTGATCTTTTGAAAGGGTATGATCTATATACAGACACACATGCTTGATACTAGACAATTACACCAGCCCGGTCAACATGTTTCACTTTTCTATCCTGGTTCTACTATTACACCCTTGAAAAAGAACCCGGCAAAGAAAAAACAAGGGGAATTTTATTTCTAATCACTAAAGGTGGAAAACTATCTACTAATTAAAGACAACATATGTACAGAAATCATGGAGCACTAATATATATTACAGTTACTAATGTCGCAAAAAATACAACAATACAGACAAAAAAATACAGATAAGGCTACCACCCCCAACCGAAAGCATGCACTGTCCCCAATGCAGATGAGTATAAAGTAGAGTTCAAGGGGCTCCCTGGGGTGCACTAAGCGCTATGGGAATCAGTAGCTGGTTGACCTTCTGCTGCTGAAGGAGGGATGTTGGACTGGTCGGGAACTAGAGTTGGGGCCTCTGAGCTGCTAACCTCGCCCGCTGATGGCTGAGTGGACGATGGATTTGCATGGGAGGCCAAATCTGCTAGCGAATGTTGTATGGCCCGCTGAATGTTTGCTTGCTCCTCATCCTCTACTGTAGGAGCAGCAATCTGCTTGCCCTTCTCTTGAGGGCCTTCATCCTCTTCGGACCATGACTCCTCTTCTTCTGCCCCTTCACCCTCTGACTCTGAAGAATGTCCGGATGTCTCCTCATCATGGATATCAACATGTACCGGAGGAGCTGGAGGTTGGGACATTCTGGCAGTCAGAGGTGCAATGTCTACCATCAGAGTTGTGAAGTCTAGGCCCAGGTCTGGTGCAGCCGTGTTTGCTCCTTGATCACCCTCTTTGGGGAGGAGGGATGATAGGTCGAACTCCAAATTTTGCATTTTCTGGAGTTCGGTCTTCATAGAAGCCACCTCCTCCCTCAGCTGAGGTAAACCCCTAACCTCGCCTCGCTCGATCTTTTCAACCCTGAACTCGAGCTTGTGCAAGCGATCCTCAAACAATGTTTGTTGTTGTTGGAGAGCTATCACTGACGTTTATATCGGAGTCAGGGCTTGTTTGATAAGGTTAGGCAAGGTTTTCAAGAGCTGGTCTACCTTGGCATTGGCATGTTGGGCCATGAGACCAAGCCTTGAGAGGGCTGGCAGTGCAGACGAAGGTTGACCGGTAGTGGACTGAGAGGCAGGCTCTGAAGCAGAAGTGGAGGCCTCTGGAACCTGGGGAGGTACAGGAGTCTGGGAGTCAGGTCCTGGAGTAGAGTCTCTGGTGGGGCAGCAGCATCACTGATACGTGTGATGTCTATGTCCCTCGTTTCCTTTCTGGTTTTATCAGATTGTTGCATTAGAGGAACGTTCACAGCTTTATAGAGGGCTGTGATCAAACTCGAAACTGGGAGCGAGGTAGCACGCTCCGTTGCCGGATACCGATCTCCTGGAAGATTAAAGTCCCCACATCAATCTTGATACCATCCATGATGCATGCAATGAGGAGAGCTTTCTCAATGCTT